>CANYLF010512367.1:0-10532 GCA_948193215.1 Bocquillonia castaneifolia | reverse complement strand
GTGGGAGATTAAGGTAAGTCCTACATCTAATTTCATTAATTAACAATTTTCTTTTCTTAATTCTTATCTTTATAGTGTAGGATTGTGTTTTTGATGAATTCTTGTATATGTATGTCTATATTTATGCTAGTCACTTTATTTCTTAGTTTCATTTTCCTTTGTTATTTTGTTTATATTGTTCTTATGCTTTTGTTTGTTAATTGATGAAATTGGGATTTGATTTTGTGTATGATTGATTTTGGGTGATTATTTATGCCTTAGAAGTGAATTTTAGTGGAATTGATGATTCTAATTACGCTAGGTGTAGAGGCTTTGTTCATATGCACTCTAGGTGTTTGATAAAATGCCTAGCTCACTTGCTAGAGTAGTTTATGCATGCATATGGGGCTGTTTTGGCATTCTTTGCATGTGCCCTTAGTTTGGGTTGTGTTTAGGCTTAATTCCTACACCAATTTGCATGTTTGATTAGGCAATTGTTCTACATTGTTGCTCATGTCATTTTTCTTGTTTTCTATGGTAATTATGCATTTATAGGGGGCTGTTTTGATTATTGTTTTTGCCTATGCATGTAGTAGTCAATTTTAGACATTTTAGTGCATTTTAAGGGTCTTGTAAGTGCCTAGTTTGCACTAGATTGGCATGTGATTTGTTTTTTATGTCTAATGCATGCACATTTTAGCATATAGGGCTGTTTTGAGTTCTAATTTGTTGCTAGCTTAATTGGTGTAGTTTTAGTGCATTGTTTAATAATTCTTTGTCACCTTTTCAACTAATTGTGAATGTTTATTTTTGGTATAATGTTTGCTTTGTATAGGCTCATTTTTGGTTGTTTGGTGTTTAGTTTTGTAGGCAATGTCATCACGCTCTCAAACCATTAGAAATCGCTTCACCAACAAGAAGAATGAAGCTTGGTATACAAAGAACAAGGACCATGCATTTGTGGTGGAGAAATTCATTAATGCCGACGTGGAGGAATGCTTTCATTTGTGTGCTTTCTTTGAACCTTTTGGTTGGGCACAAATGGTCAATATTCGAGGTGACTACTACCCCGAATTGGTGAAGGAATTCTATGTAAATATTACACCAAAAGATGATAAAGACTTCACTGAGATTACAACCTCGATTCGGGGTCATGAGCTTGTCATTACTACTTCCCCCTTGGCTACATTGCTCGGATTACAGAATGAGGGTGGTCGTCTTGCTGCTAGGGCTCGAAAAGTCCATATTGACCTCCGTTGGCAAGTTCAGGAAGCTCTGCAAAGGTTTGGTATTTCAAGGGATCACAGACAACGCATTTTAAGCAAATACTTGACTGGGAAGTAGAGGTTAGTCCAAGACATTCTGGGTTATAACATCATTCCTTATCATCCGAAGGGTAATTGGGAGGTACGTGTACTTGAAATGTATTTACTTCAAGTGATGTTCACTGGGAGTCCTACTTTTCTCAATATCAACCTCCCGGAGACTATAATTGCTTCCATTAAGTCTGTGGCCAGTTCGAAGACCTCCACTGCTTCCGTTTTGTATCCAGTGTTGATTTCTAGGCTTATTCTCCGCGCTATTACTTCATTGCCTGCTGGTATTAAGATTGTTCGGGATTCAGATTCTGAATGTATCTCTTTTGATACATTGCATCATTTCCACTATGAGGATGATGGGAAAGATTGGATTTGTGTTCAGGGTAGGAGGTCTGCTCCTACTAGGGTGATTCTTTATATGCCACAGGAGGGGGATGATTTTGTTTTACGGGGAGCTTCTACAGGTCCCTCTACTTCTACTGTACCAGCTCTTGCGTCTTATACTGTTAGGGGGGACGACTGTACCTCCAGCTAATGCGCTTGCTGCTACTCCTACTGCTGCCCGTCATTGCGAGTCGTGAGTCATCTTCGGTGATTCTTCATCACTTACTTTGGCTTTGTCGATCGAGGGAGCAGGCTGTTATAGTTCGTCATGCACAGGTCATCGCCGACATAATCAGCTTGAGTGTGACATGCGTTTCCTACGCAACCGTGTGACTGAGATTGAGTCTAGGTTGCCTCCAGCCGATTATGACTGATCGGTGTTACTATTTTCTTTCTTAGTTTTATTTTATTTTATTTTCTTTTTCTTTTTGTTGTTTTTGTGTGTTTCAGCCTCGTTTTGTACTCGCCGGGGCTTAGTTTGGCTTCGGCTTACGATTGTTTCAGGGAAGCCTCCTTCATTTCTTAATTTTCTTTTTCATTTTCTTAAATATTGGGGACAATGTTTAATTCAAGTGTGGGGGAGGGGATTATTGTATTGTGATGTTTATTAAGTATTTTTTGGCTACTTTTAACTTCTATTATGCTCTATTTGTATTAATGTGTGTTTTTTTTCATGTTTGACTTTGAGCATATTTAGTTGATAATTGTTTTCATTAAGTTAATTGTTCAAATTTTTTTCAACTGGAGCTTAATTGTGATGATCATTGTGTTGCTTAGCTTGTGAACAGTTACTTAGTTAAAGTTAGTATTAAACTTGAGTTTTCTATTTCTAAGTTTTGGTGTAATTAATTGATTGTGAGTTCAATTATATGCTAAGATTCTCAACATAGTACTTAACCTTCTGAGCTTTTGAGCTTAATTGAGCATATATCAGTTGCATGCCCCTATTTCTGTTGTTGAGTGAATCTTGCTTGGTGAGAATTCATTAGAACTTGCCTTGGTATGCATTTGGAATTCACATGATTTTATTGGAAATATGAAAGTGATAAGGGCATTTAGGTTTAACTTCTAGCCAAATAACCACCTTAATTACCACTAGTGAGCCAAGTTGAGCTTTAATTCCTTTTTCTTGTTGAATTTTGCCACAATTTTGAGCTTAATTGAGCCATTCTTTTATCTTTCCTTGTTCTAACCCAAAAGTACATTTGTATAACTCTTATTTTTAATTGAATTGTGAAGATAGTTGTTGTTTTTGAGATACTCCATGGAAGAAAGCGCCAAGGGTGTTAAATGTTTCTTGCTCAATGTTTGAATTGAAAAGAAAATTCTTTGAATGCAAAAGATTAAAAAGAAAAAAAATGGAAAAAGATTGAAAAAAAATGTTGAGTTAAGGTTCAAGGAATTGTGAAGTGGATTGAGCAAAGTAAAGTTTTGGCAATGGTTTAAATTGAAAACATGGAAGTATTCTTGTTTTGGATTGTTTTAATTTCTTCACAAGTTTTGTTTTAGAGTTGTATGTACTTTCTTTTAACCGAATTTCTCTTCTTTTCTAAATCCTACCTTGTCCCAAGCCACATTACAACCAAGTTAAGACCCTTTGATTTGTATTTTCAATAATTTTAGTGGAGGACTCTCGATTATGAGGCAAGCTTATGCTTGAATTTCTCCCTTGCTTTGATTGTTGAGTGAAACACTTTTACCCCTAAACACTTGGAGTTGATGTGAGATTTTGTAAGAGTGTTAGGATGATTGTGTTAATTTGGATTTGTATTTCAACGGGTTATGCTTGGATTTTGATTTGGTAAGCTTGAGTTTAACATTACCTTTGATTTTTGAGTGATTTATCATCGGTTGAGTAAGGTAATTGCTATTATGATGGAAGCTCTTGATTGGGATAGGTTTGAATTTGATTTAATGACTTCAAGTGTTGATTGAATTTGCTTGAGGAAAAGCAAAGACTCAAGTGTTGGGGAATTTGATAACCGATTGTGATTCTTGTTTATTTGATGGTTTTAAGTCCAAATTCTTCGCCAATTGAGTTGATTTCACACTTATTTGTTTATATTTTGTTGCTTTTCAGTGTTAGGAGCATATGGAGTCGAATTGGAGCGAATTCAGGGTCGGAACGGTCACGAAAAATTAAATTTTTCTCATGACTAGCACCTGGCCAGCACATGGCCGGCACCGGGCAAGTTCTGGTGAAATTTCAGAGAAAACGGATGAAGTTTTTAGGGCTGGCCGGCTCAGCTAGAAAAGCCCCAAAATTCTGCAGCTGGTCGGTAGGATGGCCGGCAACGATGCCCTGCCGGTCAGCAACTTAAAAACACGGGAAAACTTATAGTTTTAGGGTTTTTTGGGTGTTTTTGAGAGGCACTATATATATAACTCTTCTAGACTTATTTTGGGAGTTATGACACATTTAGTTTAAGTTATTTTAGAGAGAAAACACTTAGAAACTCAATTCTCTCAAGATCAAAGGTGGAATTGCAAGAGATTTGGTGAAGATTCAAGATTTGTTTTGTCTTCCCAAGACTAAGTTCTTCTTCCTTTGTTTCTTTTATGTTTAATTTAGTTTTATTTTTAATTGTTATGGATTCTTTGTTGGTTTTTGCTATGATTATGAGCTAAACTCCCCACTAGAGTGATGGATGTAATCTGGTAAGGGAGTAATCAATTGACAATGTTTGGATTTCTATTGTTAATATAATTTTTCATGGTTTTATTCACTTAATTCAATTTTTAAGTGCTTCATTAGCATATGCCTTGATTGGCCACCTATATGTATGTGTGTTAGGTTTAATGATTAATCGATGGATTATTATTCACTAGAATTGAGAATTGAACTTGTTAGATGTTAATACGGAAACAGTAATTAACCTAACTTGAATTGGAGAATTGCTTAATGGATTTGATTGTGAATCAGTGTGCATTGGAAGATTGGCATAGTTCATTTAATCAAATACGTTTTTCTACCTCGATGAAGGATTAAAATACTTTTGGAAGTTCTCATTAAGTGGATTTACATTGTTGATTGATTGCTCCCTCTAGATGAAACCCGGAACTCTAGTGCTTGTTTTCATTGATTGTTTCTTAACTTTAATTACTTTTATTATTGCATTTAATTACTTGTTCACAAATTCTTAATTGATTTAGTTAACCGATTCCAAAATCAACTCAAGGGTTTTCATTTTAATTTCTTGTCTATTATGTCTATAATCGTAAGATTTCCATGATTGTCCCTGTGGATTCGACCTTGTACTCTGAGTTTATTACTATGATAGACCCCGTACACTTGCGGGAGCCTGTCAGTAGCCTTAACGATCAAGTGAATATCTTATTGAAGAAGGAAGTGAAAATCCCTTAAATAGACCCAGATGTTCAAACTAGATATCTTATTCCTAATGAGAGAGATCCGATGAGGAAACAACTAAAAATTCCAATTTCTATCATGCCTACAAGAAACATTCAGCTCCAAGGAGATGGGATAGAAGTTAGATTGGCAACTAATTTGCTCTTCTAACCTCCAGGTTTGAATGGATGGGGAATGAAGCAATAACAAGTAGGCAATTGGACAAGCTAAGAGCATCAATTTTGTCTGAAAGAAGGAATATGAATGGTGCATCAACATCACAGCAAGGCTCAACATCTTAAGAGTTGACATAGTTCTTGCACTTTTTGCTTCACTTTTTATAACTTGTGAATGAAAGATATTTTGTTTAGGTGTTTTTTAAGTTGGATGGAAAAATACTTTTATTTGGGATATACTAGCTGCAGGTCAAAAACTGCTTTAATATTTTTGGTTTTACTTTTTAAGAAGACCTATATGGTTGTTTTGGTTTATATATAATAGCCTAGATTACCATATGACTGTTGAAATATATTTTGCTTCTAGGTTATAGTGTTCAAGTAGAACTATATGGTTGTTTTGGTTTATATGTAATAGCCTGGATGACCACTACTTAAATGTAATTGATATATTCAATTTATAATGTATTTGATGGCTTTCTTCTTATAAATGAAAACGGGCATAAATTGTGGTTCCTTTCTTTCTCAGTGAAACAGGTAAAACTATGATTTAGGAACCCTTTATTCTCATTTCATTATTTGTTAGAATACGTTCTCTTACAATTCCAAGCCATTTTATATGTTACTTTGGTTTTTGAATATTATATCTAAGAAATGCTGCGAATCAACTGCTAATGTTTATTGCATTCAGTAGAACTCTCGTGATCATATTCAAATGCCTGCATAATACTAAATTAAGTTAGATGTGACTCACTTCAAATGGATTCCTAATGCTGGAAAATAAAAGAAACAAGTACAGGTTGCAAAAGAGTTGTAAATAATCAACACCATAATTAAAGGAACACAACACATTTTCATTTAATAGGGGAAATATTCATTTCTTAAAAATTTAGAGACCCAAAAATCAACCCCACAATTGACAAAAAAAACATCAGAACTACCACTTATAATGCCTAACATATTTACATTAATATCAATAAGCCAACTAATATAAACCATGACAATCCTGCAATAAAATAAGCTAAGACCATGTTCTACTTCATAGCTTTGATCTCCCTTTCATTAATTACTTTCTGCCTTTTAAGGTCCAACAACATTTCATGGACTTTGTTACCCAAATCGTGCTCTCCATTAACAACAGCCTTCAATTCCCTATTCTCATCCATCAAAACTCTTTTTTCCAGCTTCAACTCATTCACAATCTATTTTCCCTTCCATCAATTGGACCATCATGCCATTCAAAAAAACCACAACCTCCAACCTGTATAACCATTTTCTCAAATCATAAAAATATAATACTTCCAATTCTATCGTACCCAGTCATAAAAAGCTTTAATACAAAACATCTCTAACATTATAATTAGGACAAGAGTAAAATCGTCTTCTAGGATTTTCATCCGTCCAAGAAGTCCACTTGGGAGTTTTGAAAATGCATCTACAGTATCTAGCTCTTGACCTATATTCAAGCTCCATATTTGTTCTTCTATGGGAGCTTACTCTTGATGACGATGATGAAGACAATGACATCGTTAGGAAATTTTCAAAGTTTTTGTTTCAATTGTTTTGTCAACTTAGTAGTTTTCTAGTTTCGATATGGGTTCTTTGATTTTTTAGGGTTCTTTTTAATGATAACAGAGGAAGAGGAAGCTTTTAAATGGAGGAGGAATATAAGTTTTTAGGTCCACATATCTATTTTCTTTTTTTTTTTATATAGGTGGCTGACGTGGCATTAAATGGGTCCCACTTTTTTAGGTTATGGCTTTTAGAGGTACACGTAAGCTCCTCTCTAAAGGTTACTATGTCTAAAATTTAACACCCGTTAGTGGAGGGCTGATATTTGTAGTTTAAATCATTTATCAAGCAAAATACTCTAAAAAAACATGAGGGGCATAACTGCTCCTCAACACAACCATTAGGGGCATAAATGCACCTTGTGGCATATTTTTTTTCCTCTCGGGAGGCCTTTAAAATTTTGGGGCCCTAGGTGTAGGCCTTAGTCGCCTTGCCCTAAGGACGATCCTATCTCTCCTTATTCAGGAATATTAGATTGATCTACTTCTCTTTTGTACAACCATAACTAGTGGGCACAATATTTACTCATTGTATTTTTTTTTTTGACAAAACTATAATAATATCATTAATCAGACTACTGAAATACATCATCCAAGAACTAGGGAGGATGATCCTACCATTCTTGATCATCTGATATAGAAATTGATGCCCGAGCTAACACATGGGCAATCAAATTCGTAGAACATTTAATAAAATGAAAAGAGTTATGCTTAAAAGATCTCTATAGTTGAATACAATCATGCACAATCAACCAAAAATGTGACCTATCCTTTACTTGATTACAAACTGTAAGGACCAAGTTAAGAGATTCTGATTCAAAATAGACATTTGATGACTATCTAACTTTGATCCATGCCAAAACCTCTTTAAAGCTCATTGTCGAGGCCATGGAAGAGTCATTGAATCGAGCAAAAGTTCCACATCTTGCTGCTAGAAACGACCCTGTATTGTCCTATATTATGCATCCATAATATGATCTCCTATTGTTTTCAAACATTGCAATATCTATATTACACTTGATTTAGCCTTACTAGGGACTCTGCCATACAGATGCTTCATCCCTCGAAGACAAAACCGAGAGACTTCTGGTTGTTATTGGTTTTGAAAAAGAACAAAGCTGAAATAAAAAGAACTAAAACAATATTTTGAACCACAAAAAGTCACACACTTAGCTTCTTTTTATTAGCTTTTTATAGGCAAAAGGGTTACAACAATTGGTACACAGATAACAACAGTAGTTGCACATACAACTCAACTACTACATACCAAACACTCCTAAATTTATACCTAATAAGTGCTCCTCCATTCCTTTATATTTTCTAGATTTTTCTAGCATTAAATACACAAAATATCAGGAAATTACATCATATTTTAGTCATAGCAAAAGAGAAAGCAATATCATTAAGAAAAATATTATTCTTAACACTCCTCCATGATATTTTTCTTAATGAAACTTAGAATTACAGCTTCAAATTTTGAACAATTGTCATTGATTTTCCCATGAACCAACAAATTTTGATGACACTTCTTCTTAACTATGATTGGAGAATTTTTCATGTACACTTGCTTAGCTTCATGATGAACATGACCATATCTAGTTGTATCATAATGATTTCTGCTACTAAAATCAGAAATTTCAGCTTGCTTCATTTTAACTCTAGATACAATCTTCTTGGAACTTTGAGCATTGGCACTTTGAGACATGACCTCCTCCTCCTGAATTTCATTGCTGCAAACATTTAGCTTTCTATTTTTCACATTTGAAATAGGTTCACATATAGCCATGTTACACAGTTCAGTTTTCTTTTCATTAACAACACTCTCTTTAGCTACACACTTGTTCCAGACAACTGACTGATCAGTTTTGGAACAATATGTCATGTTTTAAGTTCAAAACAAAGCTGTTATATATCATTTTTGCTCCTGCAATCTCACAACCATCTAGATCATTTATAATGCATATATTTCTTTTAAATAAAACAGAATATCCCTTCCTTATTAATTGTGCAACACCAAGAAGATTTTGCTTAAGTTGAGGCACAAATCAGAAATCATAAATAACTTTCATACCTTTCTTTGTTTGAATTGAAATCGAACTTTTTCCTTCAGATTTCACAATCTCTCCATCCCCCAATCTAACTTTGGTCTTGACAGATTTGTCCAAAGAAGTGAAGAAGCTTGCATCTTTGGCCATGTGATTTGTACAACCACTATTAACATACCAAATGAATTTTTTTGATATCTCATATGTTGGGTTTACAAAGTTAGCTGCAAAAAACAAACACTAATCTTGTTGCTCGTCTTCCATCAAATTAACTTGCTGGACAGGTTGTTCTTGTTAGGCTAATTGTTGTTACGATTGAACTTTCTTTGTTTTACAAAATCTTTCAATATGTCCAATCCTCTTAAAAACATTGCATTGAGCCTTCTTCCAATACTTATCCTCGGTGTAATTTGTCTTGCCACATGTTCCATAAGGTGGAAATTTCTTTTTAACATTTTCCATTTGATTTTTCGATTTGTTCTCTTTCGATCTTGATGAAGCTCTTTCTTTGTTCCCTACTTGGAGTGCATGGAAGGCCCCTTTAGTCACCACTTCATCTCTCATATTTGATCTTTGCTTAAAGGCTTGTAGCTTGCTAATCAATTCAGCAATTGTCAATGATTTGAGGTCACAAGATTCTTCTTTGGCAGAAATCTTGGACTCAAATTTTAAGGAACACTTACCAAGATTTTCTCTGCCACTTTAATATTTGGAAACTCTTCACCCATCAGCCTTATCTTGTTGACCAAATCCATACCTTTGGATGAGTACTCTTTAACCAACTCCCCTTCCTTCATCTTGAGCATCTCAAACTCTCCTTCTAAAGTTTGAAGCTTGACAAATTTTACTATGTCACTTCCTTCAAATTCATCTTCCAGCTTTTGCCATACTTTGGTGTTTTACAAGCCATAATCCTTGTGAAAAATGCATTTGAAAGTGCTGAATGAAGACATGTAAATGCCCTTGGTTTCCTTACTTTGTGCTCTTCATGAATTTTTATTTGTGCAATTGTTGGATGTAACGACCCGAAACTAACACAATATAATAAGGATTAATATAAAATAATAGTAATTAATCTTAAATTAAAATTCAAATAAAACTCCCTCAAAAAATTTTTTTTTCTGAAAATGGGGTACAACGATCGTTGTCCAATTAGCAACGATCGTTGTTGGATGAACAATGATCGTTGTGAAAACCTAAAAATTTGCCAAAAGTTCCAGTAAGGTACACGAGCTCGTGGGAAAATAACAACGAGCTCGTTGCTAAACAGCAACGATCGTTATGAATAGTGCAACGATCGTTGTGAACCAAAAATCACCCAAACGAAATTTTTTGAATAGAAATCACAGTTTAAAAACAGTATTTTTGACTTTCCTCTGTGAAAATAAACTCCAATATATATATCAAACTTTTCAAACTATAAAATACAATAATATTTATAAACAAGTAACATTGAAAATTCCTTCAACATACAATTAATCGAAAATCCACTTTATGCAAACATTTACTTCAATTTACACATATATAAACATATCACTATAGTTCATTACACATATTTGTCAATTAACAACTCAAAACCAATTACGTACAAATATATATGCATGACCAAATGCACAAAATGCTTGTTATCCACTGGCCAACTTGAACTTCTATTGAAATGCATGTAGACTTCTATCTTCAACCTGAAAAATAATGCCAAGGGGTGAGCT
>CANYLF010512124.1:0-32911 GCA_948193215.1 Bocquillonia castaneifolia | reverse complement strand
AGAAAACATTAGAAACACTTAGAAAACACCATTGTTCAAGGATTCAAGATTGGTTTGCAAGGATTGAAGGAAATTGAAGCTTTATTTCATCTTCCCAAGACTAAGTTTTCCTTTCCTTGATTCTATCTATCTTTTAATTATATTTATATTTGTTTTTATTATTTGTTTGTTAGTTTTTGTTATGATTAGGAACTAAATCTCCCACTAGAGGGATGGATGTAATATAGTAGGGGGTGTTTTGATTGTTAATGTTTTGAATAACTATTTTAACATAGTTTTTCTTGTTTTCTTCATTTAATTCGATTTCCATGAGATTCATGACATATTGCTTGATTAATCACCTATATCTATGTTCTTAGGATTTATAATTGAATTGATGGATTGTTATAAACCAGATTTGGAAATTGAGCTTGTTCAGATGTTAATACAGACATGGCAATTAACCTAAACTTGATTTAAAGATTCGCTTAATGGATTTGATTGTTTTAATCAGTGTGCATCGATAGATTAGCATAGTTGGTTCAATTGAATACGTTTTTCTACCTCGACGGAGGATTAAAATACTTTCAAAAAGTCTTGCTTAAATGAATTTGATTGATAATTAAGTTACCACTCTAGATGAAATCCTAAACTATAGTATTTGTTTTATTGTGTTTGTTAGTTGATTTAAATTGCTTTTTAGTAGTTAATTTTCTTATTTGCATTTATTTTCTTGTTAATTTAGTTTTTAAAAGTATTTTCTAAATCAAATCAAGGTTATTCATTTTACTTTAATTGTTTGTTTGTCAACTTAATCAAAAAGTAGTTAAACAATTGTCCCTGTGGATTCGACCTCCTACTCCGAGTTTATTACTATGATAGACCCCGTGCATTTGCAGGAACTTGTCAATGAGCTCAATTGTCTAAGTGTGTGGTTAGGATTTGGTAACCCAAGTGTTAAGAATGAAATTGTGAATTGTGATAACCCCTAGAAAAGTGAAAAGGGGAATTGAAATGATTGATGTTAAACCCCTAGAAAGGTGAAGAGGGAAAATAGTTTAATTGTGAATGGGCAATGAGAGGTTGCACCAATGAGAAAGATTTGATAATGAAAAAGGATGTGAATTGAATGATTCATAGGGTTACTTTTCCTTTAACCATACATTTAGATGATTTATCTAATTTTCAAGGTTGATTGTCATTGGTGATTGGTAATGTGTGATTTGTGATTGAAGATGTGGTGGATGTTTAAATTGATTTGATGAGGCAATATTACCTTTTATGTTGTGTTGATTGCAATTGGATTTGTGTTGTTGGAAATTGGAAGTGTTATGTGTGTGGATTAGTATTAGCAGTTATTTATTTACTGAGTCGCCAGCTCACCCCTTGGCATTATTTTTCAGGCTGTTGATAGCTTTGTGGTTAGCTTGTTGATACTAAAAGTTCACGTGCATTGTAATAGAGTGTCAGGTTGGCTAGTGGATCACAATCATATCAGTTGCATTTTGGATTTTCATGTTATATTTATAAGGATATAAATGGTTTTGGGTTGGTAACTATAAGTATGCATTGAGCTTGATGTTTCATCGAATTGTATAAATTGAGGTATTTATGTGAATACTAGTTGTAAATAATATGTAATGCAAGTTTAGTGAGATTGGTATGTGGTTTTCTAGTGATTTTTGGCCAAGTTTTAGACTTAAAATTCGTATTTCTGTGTCTTCTAAGTCACGCATGCGAGGGTGTTCAATTGCCCCCGCAATTTCCATGAAAGAAATGCCAAATCTCTCGGCTTCTTTGATCACGCCCGCGATCATTCCCATCACCCACACGATCGAGCCTAAAACTTTTCTGGTTTCTCGGGTTGTTAGATCGCGCAAGCGATCATGCTTGTCGCCCACGCGACCAAGGCTTTTGCCCTGTTTTCCTAAAATTTTTTAATTTCTGGTGTTGTTACAGCTAATGTCTTTAAATCTTCCGAGACCAAACTGAAAGTGCATGACAGGACCATCGGTGTTAAACTAGGTCTTTTCAAAAAAAACACAGTTAGCAAATTTCAATAATTAGCTTAATGGTAAATAATATTTATTTGATTACAGCCATTGTATCAAATCAATTTCAACTAATGTAAACACTTTGAAAAAAAAATATTTTCAATATATTTTGTCCATATCAATTGCTATGTATGCAAAAACAATAATAAGTTTAGTTTGTAACTCACTACACCTTCATTTTGCTTTAAAGTGAATACTAAATTTTAATTGAACAGACCAGCGAGTGGTTGGTATAGTTTAGTTAAAAGATTTCTGGTCGCTTGATGAGGTCTGAAGTTCGAGCCTCGTCTTCGCTGGGAGAGGGCTTTATGATCCCTTTCAATGGACCTTCAGCTGGGTGCCAGCTCCCTCGCAGTGGATTAGTCTGGGTCCAAAGGGTCTGAGATACTACTATAGGCAACTACCTAGCAAAAAAAAAAAATTAATTGAAAAGAGTATTAAAGAAACACATTGTTTTACCATCTTTCACTTAAAGGTCTCTAATTTTTTTTATGACAAACAAATATTATGTGATTTAAAATCATTACATTTTAACACACTACCATATATATTGTAAATTTCATATGATCTTATATATAATGTGTTTTAATTAGCAAATTTCAAATACATCTTAATATATGCTAAGTTGGCACATATTTGTTTTAGAAATTGTCATAGAAACAAGTTTGGATAAATCTAAAATAAATCGAAAAGTTCAAAAGTCAATTTAGATTGCTTTTGAAATTAGAATATATTTAAAATTTAAATTGAAGTTGAAGATATATAACCAACAGGGTCTTGGCTCAGTGGCAAAGCCACTTAACAAGAAAGCCCTAATTAAGGGAGGTCTCAAGTTCGAGCCTCACTCCCGTTGAGAGAGAGATGGAACTTCTCTCGACCGAAAATTAGGCTGGACAACTGTTTAACGAGGTCTAGGATACTCCGGTGGGTGTGTGCGTATCATCACTTATCACAAAAAAAAGTTAAAGATATATATATAAAATTATTATCCCTTCCGATTATCATGAGGGTCCAATTAGGGTACTCGGAGTATCTATTTTTTATTTTTTTTTTCACAAGTTATTTTTATTTAAATTTTTCTAAAAATTTATAATTGATAATTATTATATATTTTCATTTTAAATATTTTATCTTATCAATATATTTTTTAAAAAAATTATTTTTCTATTTTTAGAATTTTTTTAAACAGCCTATGAAAAACACAGTACAATTTACACACGGATTAAATCACTTTTTTAAAATTTTAAAAATTTATATTAATAAAATATAATATTTACAATGTTATTCAATGATAATTAAAAACTATAACTCTCATAAAAAATTTAAAATAAAAAAGGGTACTCCAGATTACCCTTGTGTTAGCCTAAGATGAGAAGGAAGAAGCACAGGAACGCTAATTAGGATAAGGATGCTAGTCTCATAGATGAAATTATGTTGACAAGACAACCAAATGGAAAATATATTTTATACACTTCGTTTGCTTAAATTTTCATTAAAAAAAATAGAATTTATATGTAAATTAATTTTTATGTTAAATTAAAAACTTGAAATTCAAAAGTATTGTCACAACAAAAAAAATTTATCATTTGTAATTTAGCTTTAATTTATAAATTTAATTAAATTTTAATTAATTTAATATGGTTAAATTAACTTCATGAAATTTAAAAGGAATAGTGTTCTTGCATATTCTCACTTAATCCACCAAATTTCAATTCTATCATAACCACTAAATTATTCCACTTTCATCCACTTTATTTACGGTTTATTTCAAATCTATCCTATAGGGTGTCTAAGAGCATGATCAAGAGGCTGCTTGTGAGGATCTTAATTTCATAAGAGTGGTAAAGAAGGGTGATTTCTATATTACCTCAAAGTGAGGCACTCCTAGGTATATATATTGATTCATATAAGTAGGGTTATAAATAGAAGAATTATATTCCTGTACAAAAGGGAAAAACTATATTCCTATACAGAAAAGGAAAACAATATACTTCCTATATAGAAGTCATCCTACCCATATAGAATACAGAATTGTACGTTATTACCCCCCTCAAGCTAGGCATAGGTAGCAATGCCAAGATTTTTACGTAAATGACAAAAGGAAGAAGATAACAGACTCTTGGTAACAATATCAGCAATCTGATCATGGGCAGCAACATGACGAATAGAGATATCTCCCCAGCCAAAGCATTCACGAACAAAGTGTAAGTCGACCTCTAAATGCTTCGTTCGTGCATGATTGATTGGATTAGTAGCAAAGATAAGTAGCCGAGTGATTGTCACAAAAAACTTCAACTGGCAAACGTGGGTGAATTTGTAAATTACTCAAAATAAATCGCAACCAACAAATTTCTGCAACAACGGCAACGAGTGCGCGATACTAAGACTCAGCACTACTACGCGAAATTGTATATTGGTTATTGGCACACCAATAGACTAGCGCCGTTCCTAAAATTACACAAAAACCTATAGTGGATCGTCGAGTATCCGGGCAACTTCCCAATCTACATCACTATATGCAACCATGGCATCCGAAGAGGTCCGCTTATAGGCAAACCATAAGCGATAGTGGCCTGAACATAACGTAGAGTCCGTTTAACCAACTGCCAATGAGTCTCTTTTGGCTTATGCATATATTGACATACCTTTACATCATAACTCAAGTCAGGCCGTGTAAAGGTAAGATATTGTAGACCTCCAACAATACTCCTATATAAAGTAGGATCAAAAAAGGCAGTATCTGAAGAAGATTATAATGGACGACTTGGAAACAATGTAGCAATGGGCATTAAAGATAACATACCAGCACGTTCAAGCAAAGCATATGCATATTTTTGTTGACAAAGAAATAAGCCATCACATAATGATTGTACTTGAGTAGCCAAAATATAGTGAAGAGTACCCAAATCGGTCATCTGATGAATTCATTATTCAAGGATGCAATTAAATCAGCCAAGAGAGAAGTGGAAGAGGCGGTTGTCGCTCTTGGCCGGAAGATCTCCGGATTAATATTATTGTTTAGGATATTTTAAGTTTTTATTTATTATTTTTGCTTTGGTGGAGATTTGGAACGAAAAAGGTTAGCGATTAGAGAGGATTTTTTTTTTATTTTAGAAGGAGTCGCCACCAATCATTGTGAGTGTGATTGGAACACTTAAACAGGTTTGCAAATTTGTGGGTTCGGAATCGGTTACGTGTAGGAAAGGTTATAGCACCCCTACAACACCCAAACTTAGTACTTAAATTGTGCTTATATTTTTTATTATATATTTATGCTTTGTTTTATTTTAATCAAGAATTTGAAAATAATTAGAAAAAATGACTCCAAAGTATAATTAAATTTATATTATGATTTAATTTTTAAGAATTATACCCGATCCCAAAGCATAATTCAGAAATTATGATGATTTTATGAAATTTAAAAAAATTGGAGACTTGGCAAATTGGAAAAATAAAAGAAAATTGGGAGAAATTAGGAAATCGAGAAATTAAAATTTTTTTGAGAAATTGGACTTGACTTGGGATTCGGTTTCTAAATATATGCCTACGTACCCGTTTGACGGTATCAAAGTCCACGTAGTTCGAGTTTAAAGAGATTTGAGAAATTTTAGGAAAAAGCAGACTTGACTTCGGAATTTATTGCCGAAGGCCTACGTACCCGTTTGACGGGATCAAAGTACACGTAGTTCGAATTTGAAAAAGGTAATGAAATTTTTTTTGAAAGGGCGGACTTGAGCTTAGAAATTTGACTCCTAAACGCCTACGTACCCGCTTGACGGGATCAAAGTCCAAGTAGTTCAATTTAAAAATGATTTGAAAAAATTAGGAAAAAGCATGAAATTTTAAAAAAATTTGATTTTATTTGGTTTTCAAAAGAGAGATTTATATTTAAAAATTTGATTATTCCCTTTTTGAAGGAAAATTATCATTATTATTTTTCATTATTTCAATTACATCTTTTATTTAAAAGATATAATTTACTTTTTTTCAACTTTTCAATTATATCTTTTACATATAAGATATAATTTACTTCATCATTTTTTAAAAATAAAATATTTAAATTAAAACCTTCTATAAGTGGTAATAATTTAATTATTTCACTTATATTTTATTCAATTATATCTTTTAACCAAAAGATACGATTTACTTACTATTGTTTTTTTATAGATATAGTTTATATATTTTTTACTATATTTTTCACCGAAAGATATAGTTCACTATTTATTTAAAAATTTATGTTTAATCCTTTCACTTAAAGGAATTCATATTGTTTCTATTTTTATTAAATTTTACAGTATGTGATTTTCGGTTATTTTTATTCATAACCTACTTCTGTTATTTTTAGAAATAAAATTTATTTAATATAATTTAATTTAAGTATACAATTAAATTAGTGATTACAATTTTTGTTATCATTTTTGTATTTTTTGTTCAATTATATCTTTTACTCAAAAGATATAATTTACTTAAAAAATTGTCTTTTATGATTTTTAATTGTGTATGATAATTTCAAATATAAATTATAATTTAAAAATTTCATTTGTTGTTAGCGATAATTAATTAATTAAAGGGAAGAAAATTAATTATGTAGGGAAAATTGTGAGCCATCAGATTTGGCAAAGAGAAGGGTCAAATTGTCTTTGGCTTGCGGATGCCATCCTTTTTTTATGTGGCCATAGGATGCTGGTTGTGATTTGGCAAAGATTGAGCATGATTGACCAACGTTTCACTTACTAGAATGATTGGTGATGTGTTGCGATCAAGAAGATTAGGAGATGTATTAGATATAGGGGAAGAGGTATCAACTATAGGTGACAACAAAGGAGTATGAGAGGGTAAGGAAAGAAGTTGATCGGGTAAAGATGAGGAAAAACAAGGATATGATGGAGACATAACAGGTGTAGAAGGTGATTGAGTTTGGAATAAGGTTGTAGGGTCACTAGAAAATAAAGACGGAAAAATGTCTAAAGTAGTAGGATCAGAAAACTGACCAACACCTGATTTTGTTTGTGTAATATCTGGGATTTTTTGGATTTTTAATAAATTAATTTTTCGTCGGGATTTTACATTTTAATTAAGAATTTAGATTTTCACATAATTAATAAAAGTTTTCTTTTGTATTTGAAATATTCTATTTAATATATGATATTATTCTAGAATTAATTTCGTGTGAGAATTTTGACTTAAATTTAAAAGATAATATCATCACATTTTTTATAAATTTTCTTTAAATTATTATTTGGAAATTAAAAATTTAATTTTTATAAATTTTAGGACATAATTTATAATAATCAAAGTGAGCTTAATTGTGATTTACTTTATCATTAGGAATTTTAAAGAATATAAATATAAGAATTATAACATCATTCATGTGTGATATATATTTTTTTTTTTTTGAGATGAATGGGTGATATTTTAATATATAGATAATTAAGTTATTTAAAGTTTCTTTAATTTAATTTCATTAAATAATAATAATAATAATAATAATAATAATAATAATAATTAATTGAAGTTGTAGGACTTTCTAGAACCAATCAATGATTTCTTTGAAGAAAGAAAGAAAGGAAAAGAAAAAGTGATCTAGATCATTCTTCAAGGATCAAAGTAGATATTTTACACAAAAAAGGGGTCATCTTCTTCCTTTTTCCCCTGCAGCCTGCATGCCTCTTTCTTTTCTTCTTATTCATTTTCACTTTCTTTTCTTTTCCTATATAACTTCCTCAATTCTTCACCATTTTCTTTGTTTAAATAGGCAAACCTATAGTTTTTTGACCCTCTGAAATCATTGGTGTAAACATTGAATTTTTGGATGTAGGTACGTGGAAGCGACGCGGGAGCCCAGCGATGAATACGGTCTTAGACCACTCTATTTTCCAGTTTCTTGTAGAAATGAGCTAAAGGGATGAAATAATTTCAAAATGTTTCAAAAATGAATCTCAGGCCCATTGATGGTCCAGCCGAATCTTCAAAATCCTAGGTTAACCCACATTTTACAGAAGCCCATTTGAGCCTAAAAGGATCCAATCGGACCTTTGCTGATCATCCGGCAGGTGGGGCCGGATC
This sequence comes from Bocquillonia castaneifolia, assembly GCA_948193215.1. Classification (NCBI taxonomy): domain Eukaryota; kingdom Viridiplantae; phylum Streptophyta; class Magnoliopsida; order Malpighiales; family Euphorbiaceae; genus Bocquillonia; species Bocquillonia castaneifolia. Next base: position 24,812 of record CANYLF010512124.1, on the reverse strand, counting down.
ATCACTTTGAAAAGACTTGCTTGGGATAGATTCCTGTATTTGTACCATGTCAAGTCTACACCGGCCTACACCTTCCTGCAACTTGTACACGTTATTGGAAAAGTTAGTAGGCCATCAAAGCCTACCTACTCTACGCCCATACTTCAACTTGTCCAAGTTATTGAAGAAATTCATTTTTCTCTCTATAAAAACCTACATTTTTCAACAACAAAAGGGGGGAGGCCATTATAAAGGCATGAGAAACACACACACACTCTTTTTTTTGTAATTTATTTTCATAGAGTTTCTGAACGAGGAAACTTTCTTCAAATCTAGAAGCTCATTTCTACCCGAAAGCGATAACATACCTCCATTCTAAGGGCAACCAACCATCCACGGAGCATTCATACATTAGAATAAACTCATTCGATTCATATTTTCTTTATTTTTAGCTTACTGTAACTTTTTCCCATGTTACATACAAATTTATTTTTATATTCTATCTATACATGTGAGTTCTAAACGAAGCCAGGAGGACGTATTAGCAATCAAATTGATGTTTGGAGCCCCGTAACCCAAGTTATGAATCAAAATATGATTTTGGTTCAATAACTTGGGTTACCCCGGAAACTTGTCTCTTTGGCTATTTTTAGATTTCTATAACTTCTTTAGGCTATCTTTTGTTGTTGTATATATTCCATTTGGTAAAATTTATGATAAATAGGTTGATACAAAGCTTCAAAGTTGCTGTTTCAGGTTACAAATTTGGCCGGATGTTCATAAATATTCGTCCGGATGATCAATGATTCAACTGGATGATCACATTTCATCCGGATCTTCCACAAGCTTCAAATATTTCTTTTGGCTAGCCATGATGATGGTTTGACCAAATAATCACAATGATTCATCCGAATGATCAAAGATTCGTCCGAATCATCACGCTGAAGGTCCGAAGGAGCGATTAGGATTTTGGCCTAACTTGGAAAGGGCATATATTGGCCTTACGAACTCCAAATTGAGAAATTCTTGAGCCAAAAATGAAATTCAAGATGTCGAATATAATTTCAATGTTTTGATATTTGTCTAATTCTATCAAATTCGTGTCCAAAATGCCCTTGACATTTCAGTGCTACATTTCAGAAAGTTTTTTTTTTTTAACACTTCACGAGGAGATGTAATTCTTTCTAGGTTAACATATATAGGATATCTATAGACTTCAAGTTATGTCTATCATTTCTTTGTATTATATTCGAAGGGCATGTAATAAATAGGTCAAGAATCAACTAGGAAAACCATGGTGGATGGACTGGTTAAAGCTATAAGGTCGATAGATTAATCCTCTCTAGGATTAGTATATCGATCGGTACCATTTCTAACCCTATTTATATTTATACAATCACCTAGAATTATATGCTAAATAATTAATCAGACATTTATTATAAATAAAACCTGGTAATAAGTAGAATAGAATGGTAGAAGCTCATTTCACTTTTCCTTTCTTTAAGGTTGTATATATATTACTACCATTCCAATATTTCAGGTAAATAATAAATAAATTAATATGCAAATATTAACTCATAAATATATGTGAAATAAGCTAGAAACTAACTATGGATGTTCTGCATGTAAATAAATAAGGAAATAATCCACTTGGCTAACTATTATTAAAATAAGTAGCAAACCCACCAAATACAGCCAACTGCACTCAATTAATAAGAGTTAACTACAACGGACCTAGTGCAGGATTAAAATTGAATAAAAACAATATTAGGCCCGCCTATTCATTGCATTCTACTTTTCGGGTGATTTACTACTTTATATTGTTTGTCATTGGTAGAAAATAATGACCTTATTACTTAATTAAATGGAAAATTGCCCTAAGAATGGGTGACTCATTCCAAACTAAGAAATCATCTGGAGTGATGACGAATAGGGATTTCTGAGGAATCTACCTATTTGTTAATCACTAAGTGATCCCGATATAATTCAAGTGGCGACTCCACAATGCTTTCATAAAATCCATCTAGTGAGTCTGTCGCCATTGCCATTGGACACCAACCGGCGAGCAGGTCCCGGGCACTCTGTCCACAGTGGCGACTCCACTAGGGAAGTTTTTACAAATAAAAACGAATGAACATTCTGAGCAATTTCCCATCTTTTTAATTAATCTGGTCATTGTTCTCCTTTGCATTGCATGTAGTTCTGCATTTATTAGGGTCCTTATAAACCCCGGTACCATTGATAACACAATCCAATGATTCCACATCAGTTTCTTGGATTGTATTATTAGTGGACCACTCACAGTGATTGGGAGTCTTACTTGGCTTACCATCTTAGCAATGGTTAATGAGTCATGGTTAATGGAAAGCCCATACTGGATCTCCTACCATCTTAGCAATGGTTAATGGGAGTTCGACTCTGTGGGAGCCTTCTTAGCCAAACCAAAGAGTCAAAGCCCAACATGTAATGACCATAGAAGTTTCCACTAGGTTGTACCCGCTAATCCTACTTGATGTAATATTACCATGAGTATTTATGATCATTAAGCCTAAAGCCTATGCCGAAACTCTATCCACCTAAAGGCAGAATTTAGGCACAAGGATACAGACTCATTATAATAGATGTTATTGTTTGCTAGGATAGTTGGAGAGAACATTTATACACGATGGTACTATCATCCCCTGTTGATGAAAAAAAGTACCCCAGCCTACCTAGGAAATGGACTTTTAACCAACGGAATACGTGTGTGGGAGAAATAAGGTTGGAAGGCCTGTCTTTTGGCAGTAATTGTTACGTGTACAACTAATGAATTTTCTTGTTTCCTTGTCATGCATACATGCATATGCATCTCATGCATACTACTAACACTCTTGTCTTGCAGTAAACATTGAGTCTCAATTGGCTTGGAAAACAAGTAGGAAGATGGTTGGTTCGTGACTATGTTAATTTGATAGAATTCAATCTAAGCAGAATGTTTGGATCAGGTCAAAACTTTTGATATATAGGCAATGATGGCTGCTATGAGGGTTATGATTAGGAAGGAGGTCCAGAATGCTATTAACACTAATAAAACACCTAAGGATCCGCCTCCTGAAGGGGAAGACAGAACTGATGACCAGGACGCTATCTTAACCCTGACTAGGAAGATGGAATAGTTGCAAGACTTGGTAAAAGGAAAGGAATCTGAAATCGACTTTGACCTAGACAACATGGAAGTTAGAGGTATGAAGAAGTTGCCTCCTAAGTTCACTATGCCTGATATGCAAAAGTTCGATGGTACAGGCAACCCAAAGCTTCACCTCAAACAATACGGTTCAATCATGGCTACAACACCCCCTTGATACTGAACATAAAGTTGAAATGTTTCCTCTGTCACTTACTAGAATTGCCCAAGATTGGTATCATCATTTTTCCTCCTCTATTCAAAGCTTCACCTCAAACAATACGGTTCAATCATGGCTACATCACCCCTTGATACTAAACATAAAGTTGGAATGTTTCCTCTGTCACTTACTAGAATTGCCCAAGATTGGTATCATCGTTTGCCCTTCTCTATTCAATCTGATTGGAAGGAACTCTATAATGCTTTTATTGGACAATACTCCTGTAATGCCAGACTAGAAGTATCTTTGAGGGACCTGAGATGACTACACAAAAGCACAATGAATCCTTTGCTGATTTCCTTACTCGCTAGAGGAATAAGGCTGCTTTGCTGAAGAACAGACCATCAGAAAAAGATCAAGTCAGAATAATAGTTAGGACTGTGCTTCCTAATATGGTAGAGACTCTATGGACTATGAACCCCAAGTCATTTAATGACTTGTACGATGACAGACTGCAATGTGAGGAAATTGAATCAGAAAGGAAAAGGACTCAGAAGGGGAAGACCACCTATAATCACCCCAACAAGTCAGAAGGCGAAATAGTAAATGTCAATAATCTTTTCTAGTAGTCGAACATTCTCCAACCTCGATCAACCACTCTCTGAGGTATTTGAATGATTAGAGAAGCAAGGGTTGCTTGAACTTCAACTTGCTACTATTAACACAAGTTCTCGCAACTATATCCACGGGGCTTATTGTACATTTCATCAGGTAGATGGCCATTATACTAACAAATGCACGAAGCTTAAACATAAGATCCAAGACTTGATCGACGAAGGAAAGATCATAGACCTCGGGATGAGGCAAGCTAGTACTTAGAGCGGCGATGGTCAAAATTCCAGTTCTTAGCTCAACATGCCGAACATTTGTTATGCTTTTCCAATAATGTTGTTGTCTGTACTTTCTAGTCAATGATAGAATGTATGTTTCCTTCTATTTAATTAGTATCTCTTTCATGGCATGAATGCACTACATCAATCATCTATAAGCTTGTTTAACATTAATCCATATCATGATGGTTCATTTAACATTGCTACAAAGCCTAGAAGTACTTACTATATCTGCCAGAACTATTATTGAAGGAAAAGAAAGGAGAGCAAGAAACACCATGTTTGATCATAAAATGGCTATGATCGGTGCTGGCATCATAAATGCAACTCAAGCAAAGCACTAACAAAAATTACCGGTCCTAGAGATCACCTCAAAACATTTAAGGCCTCTCAAAAATGCTCTCGGGTATGCTCCCTCACAAGCTGAAACAAAATGTCAAAATCTCTCTACGACTCAAAAAAATGCAAAAGCAAAAAAAAGAGAAAAAAAAGCCTGATGAGTTGAAAACCCAGGCTCATACAAAAGTTAAGACAGGCCTGCTAAGGTGAAAACCTCACAAAAAGGCATCTTAGGCAAAAGACAAGACCAAAGAAAAACAAGAAAAAAAAAGAAGATGAAAAAAAAATGAATAAAAATGAGGAAGCATAGAGATTAAAAAAAAGCATACCTAAGTGACTGTGGAGCATGACCAAAACATAAAAAGGAAGCAACTGGAGGTTTCCCAACAAATGTGTGATCAACCAAGACTTAAGAATTAATTTTGAATCACAATAATAAACCTTAAAAGATCAACAGAGCAAGAACTCCATTGATCCGAACTGCTTGTCCTGAGGTAGTAATAACCTCGAAATGCGCTGAAGCGCCAACAAACAACAGTTTGCGCAAAGAATCAACATGCTGCCAAAACTGATCAAGCATGTGCGAAAGGGCGAAGAAAATGAAAATAAGTCAAAAGTGAGATACCGGATTGAAGGTCAATCATAAAACCCGAAGAACACAATCTATGATAATAGCAACGCTGGGTCTAGCATATAAAGTACACTTCTGTGACATGGTTAAATGAACTAGAATTGATTATGAATTTCTTATTGCATCATTAATGTCATTGCATTCAAACCAGAAAAAAAAAAAAGAAATGCTAAGTGAACAAGATGAAACAGATATGAGACTAGCAAAAACTCATTATTTGAAATGTCGTGTCAGCTGAACAATCTTCAAAGATGCACCTGCTACATCGACTAGTTCTTGACTGACACAGGGGGCAAAAACAATTGTGGGTTGAATTCAGAATTGACAAGTAGTTAAGGAATACTAAGTTTCCACCATGGACACAATCGTCATCTTCAGCAACAACAATGCTCTTCATTACTTGATGAAGAGGTTGTTTCTCTTCGCAGCCTCACCGCATGTTCCTCTCGATATGTCAACTGAATTTGTCTTGCTCAGCACTCCCTAGACACTGGACCCTGAAATCAGCTAAACTAAACTTTGACAATGCCCCACAATGCGATGTCACAAGCTTGTAACCAACATTGTTTTGTACCTCATTGAAGTCAGCTGGGGCAAGATCAAGGATAGCTTTTTCTCAATAGTCATGTCAGTAAAAAGAGAAAAAGCAAAAAATGAAAAGGCCTAATGAGTTGTAAAATCCTTTCAAGGGCAATTCATACAAAATTTAAGGCATCAACAAAAATAAATGGCCGATAAGTTGAAAACCCGTTCTGGGTGGTTTATTCAAAAGTTAGGGAAACTTGCTAGGGTGAAAACCTCACAAAGAGGCGTTCTAGACAAAAGTTAAGGCATGAACAAAATAAAATGTGATATGGTTACCGGGAAAAGCAGGAGACTCCATTGGAAGTATACACCACAGAGAATTTAACCAGTCAAAATTTCAACAAGAATAGTCAAGATTTGATCAACATGTCTTTCAAAAATAGCTTGAACATTGTTATACTGGCCAATCTATGGCAATTGAACATACAGACATAAAATGAAAATGTTAAAACTTCACCAGAATAACACAATGTTAGCAAGTTGCCCAAGTAGTGGGCAAATTTTGTCTTCTCAATTAATATTATTATTCCTCAGTGAATGGATATGATAGGTTGCACCGTCTTGCATTTGGGAAATCATTTCTAGGTGTATAGAAGCACGAGAAGCAATCTGAGTAAAAAACAAGAGCCAAATCTTCATTTCCTTCAGAAGAGCGAGAATTCAGGTCAGGACCTCTAATCCTAATCAAAGCAAGGAACATATGGAACAGTCATCAATCCGTACCTTTTATATCATTGAAATGATGGGCAACCCGTTGTTCAAACATCTTGAAGCGGTAACAACAAAATGTAGTCTACTACAACTTTAAAGCATGCAGATGAAGACACCTAACATTGCATATCATTAAACATGGAGAATGCAAGCATAAGGCATAGCATGTTAAATCTTTTAGATCACGTAGGCATCCATTCATACATCTGTAAATAAAATCAACATCCAACATGGCATATGTAGTTACACGAAAATAATACGCATTCATGCATACATAAATAGGAGGAATGACTAACATCATACATCCTGTAAAAACACATTGCATACATCCACAACATGCATACATTGTACAGGAAACTAGGAAAATCATAAAGATTCAATTGAAGAAACGAGATCACTTTTGCCAGGGAAACAACTCAATAATAACCAAGGTCTTCTTTGACATAACATGATGGACAACTCCGACTCAATGAAACAGAGGGAACAAACTGACTTCACCAGAGTACAGGAACACTAATACAGGACTAGCAAGACTAGACTAATGGAAACCATGTTGGGGAAAATCTTTGCCTAGACACTGTGCCAACCAGGTCACGTCATAATTACAGATGGGGGTGCTCCATCAAAGAAACCATGTGTACAAGCAAACACAGATGTGGGAGTAATTGGTCACAAGCTGACGTACAACTCTAGATAAACACACCATGACAACAAAGTTCGGGGGCAAGAATGATTTAAGACTATGGAAGACATCATCAACAAACAGGAAAAGGGGGATGTAAATTCCCAAAAAAGAAGGGATCTGAGTGGATTAACACTGTAGAGAAATCATAATCTTCTTACAACTAAGAAGAATGTCAAGAGCAAATCTCGAGGGCAACAGGTCACCTTCAAAATTAGAATTAATCTGGAGGAAAATAATCTGACTTCAAAGGATCAGAATTCGGGGGAAACAAGTCACCTTCAACTAATCCAATGACCTTTAAGGAGATAGTAGGTCTTCCTCGTCATTCAGTAAATTCAGGGGCAATGAGTCACCTCCAAAAAATTCCAGAAACACTCAAGGGGCAATGAGCCACCCTCAAAATATAATAACAACCTTTAGGAAGTGAATGACTCCAGATGATAACAAGCTACCTTCAATTATAGAATTTCTAGCAATAGCAAGCTGCCCTAGACTACAGAATGTCAGGTGATAGCAAGTCACCCCTTCATCCAAAAGCACAATCGGCTGCGAGCCACCTTCAACAATCCCCGGTGATATCAATTCACCCTTCATTTAGAAACACAATTGGCAGTGAACTATCTTCAACAATCCTCGGTAATAGCAAGTCACCCTCTAACTAGAAGTACAATCAATAGTGAGCCACCCTTGCCAAACCCAGGTGATAGCAAGTCACCCTTTACTCAGAGGTACAATTAGCGGTAAGTAGCCTTTAACCTTACAACTTTAGGCAACAATAAGTCATCATCAACTCTAGAACTTTCAGTGACAGCAGGCCTCCATCAGCTCCAGAACGTCTGGTAATAGTAAGCCACCATCAACTCGAGGACTTTAGGTGACAGCAAGCCATCTCAACTCATCCAGAATCTCAAAATTCATGCAAGGAACAACAAGTAGACTTGAGAGCAGAATCATCCCGAGGGTAGCAAGCCAATTTCAACAAATCTAGAAATCCCAGATGACAACAAGCCATCTGCAAAATCCTAGGCGACAACAAGCTGCCTTTAAAATATCAAAATTTCAGGCAATGAAGAATCACCTCTATAATGGCAACAGGCCACCATCAAAAAACCACAGATGATAGTGAGTCACCTCCAACTCCAAAATTCTAGACGGCAACAAGCCATCTCTAGCAACCCCAAGCGACAGCAAGTCGCCTTCAAACGTCTAGTGGAACCCAAGTGTCCTAGGCTCTAATTTAGTGAAACCCAAGTGTCCTAGGCTCTCGTCTAGCAGAACCCAAGTGTTTTGGGCTCTCGTCTAGCAAAACCAAAGTGTCCTAGATCCCCTCATTTAGTGAAACCTAAGTGTCCTGGATCCCCTCATCTAGCGGAACTTAAGTGTCCTAGATCTCCTCCTCTAGCGGAACCCAAGTGTCCTAGATCCCTTCGTCTAGCGGAATGCAAGTGTCCTAGGCTCTCATCTAGCGGAACCCAAGTGTCCTAGATTCTCTCGTCTAGCGAAACCTAAGTGTCTTAGACTCTAACTCTATAACTCAAGAGTTCTAGATCTTCCGCCTAGTGGAACCTAAGTGTCCTAGACTTTATCTTTAGAACCCAGGTGTTCTAGGTCTCCCGTCGATCGAAACCTAAGTGGTCTAGACTCCATCTCTAGAACCCAAGTGTTCTAGATCTCCCGTCTAGCAGAACCTAAGTGTCATGGGTTCTATCTCTAGAACCCAAATGTTCTAGATCTCCCGTCTAGCGATACCTAAGTGTCCTAGAGTCTAGTCTAGCGGAACCAAAAAGTATCTTAGGCTTTCCCTAGTAAACCTCGAGTCTAGATTGACCTACCATGTCCTAGAATCTTCTTAGAGACGGGCTACCTCCAGCATTTCAGCGACGACTATCGACCTCCCAGGCAGTATCCTTTTCGGTATCCTTAATTACATTCATGCTTGTTTATTTGCTTTGCCGTTCATTTATTCATGTTTATGCAACATCATTAAACTCAAACAACGCGGGGGGAAATTGTAGACATTGAATTTTTGGATGAAGGTATGTGAAAGTGGCGCTGGAGCCCAGTAATGAATACGGTCTAGTTTGGACCACTCTGTTACCTATTTTCTAGTAGAAATGAGTCGAAGGATTGAAAATAATTTTAAAATGATTCAAAAATGAATCTCAGGCCCATTGATGGTCCGACCGAACCTTCAATGGTCTAACAGAATCTTCAAAATCCTAGGTTGGCCTACATTTCATAAAAGACCATTTGAGCCCAAAAGGATCCAACCAGACCTTTAGTGATCATCCGGCCGGATGATCATTAAAGGTGCGGACGGATCATCACTTTGAAAAGACTTTCTTAGGACAGATTCATGTATTTGTAGCATGTCAAGTCTACACTGACCTACACCTTGCTGTAACTTGTACAAGTTGTTGGAAAAGTTAGTAGGCCATCAAAGCCTACCTACGCTATGCCCATACTTCAACTTGTCCGAGTTGCTGAAGAGATTCATTTTTCTCGCTATAAAAACCTACCTTTTTCAACAACAAAAGAGGGGAGGCCATTATTAAGGTATAAGAAACACACACACTCTTTTTCTCTGTAATTCATTTTCGTAGAGTTTTCGAATGAGGAAACTTTTTTCAAATCTAAAAGCTCATTTCTACCTGAAAGAGGTAACATACCTCCATTCAGAGGGCAACCAACCATCCACGGAGCATTCATACAATAGAATAAGCTCATTTCGTTCATATTTTCTTTATTTTTAGCTTACTGTAACTTTTTCCCACCTTACAGATTCCGCCGGATGTTGATAAAGATTCATCTAGATGATCACGTTTCATTCGGATGTCTCACCTTCTTTAAATATATTTTTGGCTAGCCATGATGATGATTCGGCTGAATTATCACAATGGTTCGTTCGGATGATCAAATATTCGACCGAATCATCACGCTGAAGGTCCGAAGGAGCGATTAGGATTTTGACCCAACTTGCAAGGGGCATATCTCGGCCATTCGAACTCCAAATTGAGAAATGCTTGAATTTCAAGATGTCGAATTTAATTTCTATATTTTGATATTTGTCTCATTCCATCAAATTCGTGCCTAAAATGCCCATGACATTTCAGTGCTACATTTGAGACAGTTTTTTTTAACACTTTATGAGGAGATGTAATTCTTGCTAGGTTAACATGTATAGGATGTCTATAGACTCAAATATTCATAAATTAGAAGGGATTTTATTTTCGTTTCTTATTATGTTTCTAATTAGAAACGGATTTTATTTCCCTTTCTAATTCCGTTTCTAATTTTCTAAAATTAGAAACAGATTTATGTCCGATTCTAAATCTATTTCTAATTTCAGAAGATTAGAAACGGTTTTTTATTTCCCTTTCTAATTTTCTAAAATTATATATAATTAAAAATATTTTTTTTGATGAACAGGTATCCGTGCCCCCTTTTTATGGTTGACCCAACTAATCATGGTCGGCAGCAATTATGAGTGCCTCCCCATGGAAGCTAGAGGAAGCAAGTGTCGATCCTACGGATCGAACCCGCGACCTCTCACAGCCCGAAGGTTGAGGACTCAGTGGCTTTGCCAACTGAGCTATATCCCATGGGTATTAAAAAATATATTTATTAATTATTATAACTATAAATAATTATCTAATTAAATAACTAATTACATATAACTAAAAATATATATTTATTAATTATTATCCAATTATTAATAATTAAATATAGTTATTAATTACTAACCATACATGATTAAAAACTATATATTTATTAATTAATATGTAAACATTAATTAATTATAGTTATTAATTACTAATTATAAATAATTAATAATTATATACTTATATAATTAAATAACTAATTATATATAATTAAAAATATATTTATTAATTATTATGTAATTATTATTAAATATAGCCATTAGTTATTAATTATACATTACTAATAAATATATATTTATTAATTATTATGTAATTACTAATTAATTATAGTTATTAATAACTAATTATACATAATTAATAATTATCTAATTAAATAACTAATTATATATAACTAAAAAATATATTTATTAATTATTATAAAATTATTAATAATTAAATATAGTTATTAATTACTAATTATATATTATTAATAAATATATAATTATTAATTATTATGTAATTCTTAATTAATTATAGTTATTGATTAATAATTATACATAATTAATAATTATCTAATTATAGAATTAAATAACTTATTATATATATATTTAAAAAAATATATTTATTAATTATTTTGAAATTATTAATAATTAAATATAGTTATTAATTACTAATTATAGATTATTAAAAAATATGTATTTATTAATTATTATGTAATTATTAATTACTAATTATACATAATTACTAATTATATAATTATCTAATTAAATAACTAATTTTATGCAATTTAATAATATATTTATTAATTATTATGTAATTATTAATAATTAAATATAGTTATTAATTAATAATTAAACATGATTAATAAATATATATTTATTAGTTATTATGTAATCATTAATTAATTATGTTTATTAATTACTAATTATATATAATTATTAGTTTTTTAATTATAGTAATCACTAATTATATATAATTAAAAAATATATTTATTAATTAATATGTAATTATCAATTAATTATAGTTATTAATTACTAATTATACACAATTAATAATTATATTGAATTAGTAATTAAATAATAATTAATAAGTATATTTTTATTAATGATGTATAATTAGTAATTAATAACTATATTTAATTAATAATTACATAATAATTAATAAATATATTTTTTAATTATATATAATTATTGATTACTATAGTTATATAATTATTAATTATATATAATTAGTAATTAACAACTATAATTAATTAATGATTACATAATAATTAATAAATATATATTCATTAATCATGTATGATTAGTAATTAATAAGTATATTTAATTAGTATTTACATAAATATTTTAATTATATATGATTAGTGATTACCATTATTATATAATTATTAATTTATATATTAATGACTAATGATATTATGTATAAGTATAGAATTTATAATTAATATGTAATATAAAATTACGTAATTACTAATTAAAAATGTAATTACTATTATGGACTATTTTTTTAATTAATATAATTGGTAATAATTATGTCTTTTTTAATTATGATAAAAGTTATACAAATAAATAAAAATTGATTAGATATGTGTACTTAATTTTAAATAAGTGTGTTATAATGTGATATTAATCTTACATACAATAATAATAATAATAATAATAATTATTATTATTATTATTATTATTATAATTATAATTATAATTGTGATTATGATTATAATTGTGATTGTAAATATTACTTTTTTCGTTAAGTACAATTTTATGTTTATATAATAAATATATCTTAATTAAACATATAACAGATATCTTCAATAGTATAAATGGAATGCAGATTGAAGGAACTACAAAGTTACACGTGCTCAACCTACAGTAGTCCAAGGATGGGTGACCTAGTGGGAAGTGATTTGGGCAAAATAATGAGTTTTAAAGGTGTAATTAAGACGATTTGAAGTGTATTAAAGGTGATTAAATAAATTAATTTATTAAAATTATTTTTTATTTTTCAAATAATTTTAATTAATTTTTTTAAAAATATAAAATTAGAAAGGGAAAAATCCGTTTCTAAATTTAGAAACGGATATATCCGTTTCTAATCTTATTTTTCTTCGTCTCCGAAATTAGCAATGGATTTACCGTTTCTAAATCTGTTTCTAATTAGAAACGGACCGTTTCTACTTCCGGTTAGCGACGACGTTTTTAGAAACGGATAAAATACATTTCTAATTTTGGAAAATCTATTTTTAAATCGATTTAGAAACGGATTTTCCAGAATTAGAAACGGATTTTGTCCGTTTCTAATCCGGAAATTTCTTGTTGTGACCCGAAACGGTCAATATATCGTTTCTTTCTGAAAAACGGAACAAGTTAATCTTGATTCCATCTCGTATAAGTTTTCATTTTATCTCTTCCGAAATAGCCAAGATAGGTCCGAAATAACTGAATTTATTGATATGGTTATTCCAACCAAAATGTTTTTAAAGCATAAAATTTTAAGAAATATTATTAAATAACACCTAATAATTTTTTTTTATATTAGTAGTGGTAGAATTTACCTTTTTTATGTATTTATATTTATTTTTAAAAGCATTACTAAAAACTTATATTTCTTATTTTATTGAAACTGTTAAATAATAGTTGAATTTGTAATTTTATTTATAAATACTATATTATAAATAATACATGTAGACACTTGATTTTTGGATACAAGTACGTGGAAGCGGTTCGAAGGCCTGATGACGAATATGGTTCGAAATGGACTACTCTGTTACCCAATTTCTTTGGTCTTAATCAAACTAGTTGTAATTTTTGTGTGTTTTCTTGTTGTCTTTGATAAAAGTAAAATTTTGTTTCAATTAAAGAGCTTTTGGGGGAAAGATTGTGTGACGCCCGATTAAACCAAAACATTAATAAAACTATAGTATAAAAAAAGAAAAATTTGAAATTGAAATAAAAAGTAAGATAAATATCCATTTTAGATTGAGAAAGGGTTCAAAACATTATTAATATAAATTTAGGATATAAATCAAAGGGGTTTTGAACCCAAAATTTGATTTTTAAAATTCCAAATCAAGGGTTAGCACGGGCTAGGTATCCCATGTTGCATCCCCTGTTGGCTTCTGCCTCTTAAAAATTTTATCAACATTGGGTTGACATGGGTTAGGTACCCCATGTTGTAACTCATGTTAACCAAAAAACACTTGAAAACTCATCTTTGCCAATACCAATCTTACTCAAACTTAACACAAATTTTAGGCAACAATAGGCAACCTTAAAACACAATTCACACATCATTTTGACATACTAAATGAATAGTATTCAACCCAAATGTGCACAAACATACCAACCTTCAACTTATATAATCAACATCAAGGTTTCAACATATTAATTCCAACCTAGCTATAAATACATACTTATACACTTACAATCCAAGCTCACATCTATATATAAACATTTTTATACCCAAAATGCCCCCATGCTTGTGTTAACTCCTCCGGCCCACCTGTTAATGTCGATGATGCAAAAATGGAGCAAATGCACGGCTAGGCCATGAACTATTGAACTACTTAAGGGAAAAATTGGCAAGGGGTGAGGTGGTGAATTAATAAGCATTTAATTTACTAAACAATAGTATATTTAACAAAAATCACCAAGCGCACACACGCACATATATCACAAGTAATATACCATTAAAACATAATAAAGTTCAATTCCAAATAATTAAACATCTCAACCAAGCAAACAAATCCAACCGACATCAATTCTCAATGATTAGGATTGGATAAATCAACCTTACATTTCCTTACATAAATCACATTTCGGTGGCAACCTGACGAGACTATTCGCCCGGCTCAGTCCTTCCATCTCACACAACCTCTTTGCCCTTTGATCCCCCTAAGCACAACAATTCAAATAACAAGCAATTCAACAACCAAAGCACATAATTACCACACAACAATTCCTCCCAAATGACCATTAAATGCTCATGCAAATCTGAAATGCCCAAGAGGGGGGGGGGGTGAATTAGTGCAGAATTGAAAAATAAAAATTGTTTTGGAGAAGAGACAGAATTTTATAGTGGTTCGGTCCAACTCTTGACCTACGTCCACTTCTCCCAAATACACAATTTGGGGTTCCACTACCAGAGATGGATTACAAGGAGATTTAATAGGCTATCTCTAACCTTTATAATGAAGATTTCATAAGCTATCTTCAACCTTTACAATATGAGATTTCACAGGCTATCTCACGACCTTTATAAGGAGATTTAACAGGCTATCTCCAACCTTTACAATGAAGATTTCACAGGCTATCTTTAACCTTTACAAAGAGAATTTCACAGGTTCTCTCCAAACCTAGTGTTTACCAAGGCTTACACCAAACCTAGTGTTTACAAGGCTAACACCAAACCTACCCAAGTGTTTCTCAATCCTTACAAAAATTGACACTTGTACAAGGTAGAAAGATCACTCAACCCAAGCAACAAATGCTCTAGAGCTCTAACTTCCCAAACACAATAAATTCACAAATGAATTTATTTACAAAGAAATTTAGAAAAATAATTGTAAGAGTTTTTGCTATCTAAGAATTTTTGTTTTTTTATTAAACACAATTAAGAGGGGTATTTATAGCCATAAACCCCAAAACTAGCTGTTAGAAACAACTCTAGGTATGTCTCCAACGGATAGAAAAATTTGAATCAAAAGTCAATGATTACCATGAATCACGGGCGCAAAACCAGGGTCGTGGGCGCGAGGTTTGAAACATCTTCCAACGGTAATGTTGACCAAGAAATCACGAGGGTAATTTCATTTCTCGTGGGAGCAATGTCAACCTTCAGAAAATGCCTTGAAACGTGCCTTCTATTTCCTAAAATTACAGGGGCAATTTCTTAGGTCGCGGGTGCGATATTAAGGACCAGATAATGCTTTTGAAACGTGTTCTCTGGCTCATGAAATCACCGGGGCTACTTCATGTATCGTGGGCGCAATCTGTTGGACCAGAAAGTACCTCGAAAAGTGTCTTCTGGTTCCTTATATTGCGAGCACGAAATTCTTGCTCTTCTATAATCGCGAGCGCGATATAATAAGGTAGTAGCTTGAATTGTCACCAAAATGTACACCTTGAATCGCGGGGGCGAAATCCTCAATCGCGGGCGCGATGATGTAACAGTCATAGAGGCGATATCCATCTCGCGGGCACGAATTACAAGTCATTTTCCATTTTTGCTCAATGATCTTCAATCTACACACTTAAGAAGCTTTATCAAACACAAAATAAGGTTGTTAAGCTCAAAATAAGATGGATTGGTGCCACCAAGGCCAACAATCTCTCCCTTTTTGAGTTTGACAACCATTGAAATACTTAAGCAAAAATAAAGTAAAAAAGGTTGTTTTAAGTGTGTGGATTGATGGAAATTGCTCCCCCTTAATTTGTGCATCTTGCCAAAGTAATGTAGATAGTATCCAAAGCTAAGGAAGTTGTCTATTAATATTACCAAATATACTTAAAGCTTTATTTTTAAGTCCAAAGGTCAATTTCAATCCAATCCATTTCCCTTCTCTTGCTAAGGTAATATGGAATCCAGTAATCCAAAAATTTCTCCCCCTTTGTCAACTCAAAAACACGAAGTTAGAGTATAAATGACAAGCAATATAACCACAAAGGAACAATATCATATGCATTAGGGGATGGATGGAACCTTAAAATAGATAATGCAAATGCATATGATGGAAACAAAGAGATAAAACAATTAAGCTAAAAAAAAAACAATAATCATCAATTGTCATTAAGATAGAAAATATAAATACAAGCATACAACATGAAAAAAGATGATAAAATGCATGAAAAACACACAATGGGCTTAGATAGAGGAGGATGGTTTGGCTTTGGTGGGTTTTTGGGATTTCTTGATCTCTTGAACATCCCTAGTTATCCTAAGAAGATCCATGTCTTACTTAGCTAGCTTCTTATCCACCTTCTTTGCCAAGCTTCTTGCTTTGCCATCATCTTGGTCATCCTTTCTAGAGAGTGGGGCATGGCATCAATTTTCTTCTTAGTCACTTCTTCTTCTTCATAATGCTCACCTTCCACATGAGGAATTTCTTCACCCACTACCTTTTTTCTAGTTATAGAGGTTTCCTCCCTTGCTTTCTCCCTTATCTCCCTTTCTTCTCTAGCCTTGTCCTCCTTTTTCTTTTCTCCTTGCTTCTTTTTCAGCCTCCCTCTCTTCATTCGTTACCCTACCCAAGTAAAGGTAGGTGCCATTGGGTTGTTTCTTCATAATATTGACCTTTTTTACAAAGTAATCAAGGTCCATTAAGCCTAAATCCACCGGAAATGGATGAGAAAGTGGATAGGCTTGAGGTTTGGTCAAGTCAAAGTGAAGAAAATATGCAATATGGAAAATGAAAGATCCAACCATAATTGCACCAGTTTTAGAATTTTGGATGTGGAGAAGGTGGTCTATAAAGAAAAAGCTTATTTGAATAGATTTTTCTTTATCGCACAATGGAAAGAGTAAGTCTTTTTGTGAAATTTTATCATTGCCTTCCTTTTTGGCAAAGACGGAATTGGTAATGATCTTGTGGAGAACAAAGTAGGGAAGAGTCTTCAAGTGTTTGGCTTGAGAGTGAGAAGCTCTAAATTTGGAAGTGCACCCAATTTCTCTCCAAAATTCTTGAATATCCATGGTGAATTCATTGAAGTTTCTAATGCCAATTGGGAAGAAACCAAAGCTCTCATCCATTTTCTCCTTCTTCATGGTGAGTTTCTTCTCAAACATCTTGAATGAAATATCATAAAGTCCCAAATCACCACTAAGCTTCTTATTGACATTCAAGGAAGCAAGAAACTCATAAGTGAGATTCTTGAAAGCGGGATGTATAGGCCTTGCAAATTTTATGAAGGATAAATTCCTCAAAAGTTGATCAACTTCATCCTTGACTCCCATCATTGCTATAGAAGCCACCCCAATCATCCTTGTCTCTAAAAATTCCCTAGACCTTAAGGATAGACATCTAGCCTTCTCATCAATGCTTAAGGTCTCAATCATTTGATCAAGAGGAGTTAGATGTGTTGTGGCTGCTTGTGGTTAGTCTGGTTGGGATCTTGTTTGGTGAGATGGAGGAATAGCACTAGGTTCATGGATGGAAATGCCAATTCTAGGCCTTTTTGGAGGAGGTGGCAGTGATTCTCTCATTTTTTCCTTGCCTTTCTCACCTCTTGTTGTCATTTTGCCCATGTTTAATGAATCAAAACAGTTTATGCACAAGAAAAATCAATTTCAAAGCACTAAAGAATGAGTAGAAGGGAAAAATTGCCCTAATGCTTTGAAATCAATGAGAAATGGTTTTAAACTTCTTTTCATATGCATATGGGTATTTATACGCATGTTGGAGCTCTTAAAACTGCCAAAAATTTAAAAAATCCTAAGACTAGCCGTTTTCCAACGGCTAGAAACAGAAATATTTTTTCAGAAAACTGTCAACGTCACAGGTACGATTTGGGTAAAAATTTAGGCCGCGGCCGCGATTTAACATAACTGTCGAAAAATTCATAGATTATAACATACCGCGGGCACGATGAGAAATATCACGAGCGCGATTTTGATGATTAGAAAACATAAAAAATCTTGTTTTCTGTTTGTTTATTTTGCGGGGGTGATTTGGGAATCGCGCCTGCGATTTAAGACACAGAAAATAGGTAAAATTTTGTGAATATTGTGGGGGCGATTTTAGGATCGCGTCCGTGATGTACACGCCGAAAACAATTTTTAATTGAAATCAAGTATAAAACATATTTTTGAGTTTTAATTGAGTTCCAAGCTTACTTTATGACTTAAAATTATTCCTTAGAATAATTAAGAAGGGTATTTAAGGATATAGATTAAGTCTATTCTTATGGATAAAGAGATTTACACAAGAACAATGAAAATCAAAGGGTGCATCCATCAAGTATCCCTAATTCTCTCTTAATGAAGTTCATGCATTCTTTATTTGGAGGTTTTGTCAAAATATCGGCCAATTGGTTAGTTGTTTCAATAAATTTTAATACAACATCACCTTTTTGCACATGATCTCTTAAAAAGTGATGTCTAATATCTATGTGCTTACTCCTAGAGTGTTGAATTTGGTTCTTTGAAAGATTTATAGCACTAGTATTATCACCTTTGATGGGAATGTGATCAATAGTTAATCCATAATCTTTCAATTGTTATTTCATCCACAAGACTTGTGATCCACAACAACCCACTGCTATATATTTGGCTTCAGCGGTTGACAAAGCAACACTAACTTATTTCTTAGAACACTAATAAACTAAATAATTACCAAGTAGTTGATAAGTACCGGAAGTACTTTTTCTATCCATCAAGCTACCAGCATAATTCGAATCCGAGTATGTAACTAGATCAAAAGAAACACTTTTAGGATACTATAGTCCTAAATGCATTGTGCCATGTAAATATTTCAAAATCCTTTTAACGGCATGCAAATGAGATTCTTTAGAACATGCTTGAAAACGAGCACATAAACATGTAGCATGCATAATATCGGGTCTAGATGAAGTTAAATAAAGAAGTGAGCCGATCATATCTCTATATTTCTTTTCATCTACACTCTTACCCTTTTCATCCTTGTCCAATTTTGTTCTTGTGCTCATGGGGTTTTACTTGTCTTACATCCTTCCATGCTAAATCTTTTAATTAACTCCATCTTGCTGGCGTGAATTACAGGTCATTTTCCATTTTTGACTTTTGCTCAATGATCTTCAATCTACACACTTAATAAGCTTGATCAAACACAAAATAAGGTTGTTAAGCTCAAAATAAGATGGATTGGTACCATCAAGGCCAGCAAAGTCTAGCATAAAACCCCCCCCCAAAATTCTACAAACCCATAATATAATCAATCAAATAATAAAGATTAATATCTCACCTTAATTAAACTTACAAATCTTCAAGTTAATCTACTAACAAATTAAACTTTCCAAAACTTAATTTTTATTCTCCAATCAAAATATTCAAGGTTCATTAATGGAAGTTTTAGCAAGGAAAAGAGAAAAGGAAGAAGAAGAAGAAAGAAGGAGAAGAAGAAGAAGAAGAAGTGGTGGTGGGGTTTGGTGGAATAATCCACTAATTCTCTTTCTTCTCTTAATATTATTGTTGTTGTTGTTGTTGTTGTTGTTGTTGTCATTGTTATTATTATAATAATAATAATAATTATTATTATTATTAATGACACCTTTCACTTTCTTTCCGTGACTCATGGACCCCTCCATTCTTCTCTCCTACTCAACGCTCAACTAACACTCTACTACCCAATTAATCCTTCACTTAAACTTCTATTACAAATAACTGCATCAAATTTTCTTACAATTACATCCTTACTCTACCATAAATATCATGTAATGCAACACACATAATTTGGATGAAAATGATATAATTTATGATGTAGTAATGCATAATTAATTTTTTTCTAATATTTTACGGTCTTGACAATTTTCCCCCACTTAGAAAATTTCATCCCCGAAATTAATTACTCACCATTAGTGAAGTCAAACAAGTACGGATACCCACCCTCATATATTCCTCTACTTCCCAAGTTCCTTCTTTAAAGAATGTTGACTCCACTTCACTTTTACCATAGGGATTTCCTTGCTTCTTAATTTTTTTGACTTGCCTATCTAATATTTCAACCAGTTCTTGCACATATGTGAAGTTCTCTGAAACTTCAATTTCTAGCATCTTGATAATATGACTCGGGTCAGAATGATACCGTTGAAGCATAGCAACATGGAAAACATTATGTACCTATGTTAAATCTAGAGGTAATGCAAGCCTGTAATCTAAAGGACCAATCCGCTCTAGAATCTCATATGACCTAATGTACCGAGGACTCAATTTACCCTGTTGCCCAAATCCAAGGATACCTCTTCATGGTGATATTCTTAATGAGACCTTGTCCCCAACCTCATACTCAATCTCTCTTTTGTGTTTGTCTGCATAGCTTTACTGTCTATCCTGTGCGGCCTTGATACACCGTTTCACAATTTGTATCTTATCTACTATTTCTTGAAAAATTTCAGGCCCTTTTAATTGCCTCAACCCTTCTATATCCCAACACACTGGGCTTCTACACTTTCTTCCATACAAAGCTTCATATGGTGGCATACAAATGCTAGAATGAAAAGCATTATTATAAGCAAATTCCATAAGTGGTACCTGTTCACCCCAGTTTCCATTATACTCTAATGCGCAAGCCCGTAACATATCCTTAAAAGTCTGAATAGTTCTTTTCAGATCGCCCATCTGTGTGTGGATGAAATGCAGTACTGAAATGCAATTTAGTCCCCATTGCTGCTTGCAAACTCCTCCAAAAGTGAGATGAAAATCAAGGATCCCTGTTTGATACAATAGAGATAGGTACACCATGCAACCTAACAATTTCTTTTACATATAAGTTAGCTAACTTATCAAGTGAATCAATTTATTGAATAGGTAGAAAGTGTGCTGATTTTGTCAACCTATCAACTATTACCCAAACTGCAACATGTTTCCTATAAGTGCAAGGTAAACCAACAATAAAATCCATAGTAATTATTTCCCAATTCCACTTAGGTATACTTAAATATTGTAGTTTACCTACGGGTGATTGATGTTTTGCTTTCACTTGCTAGCAAGTTAGGCATTTTGCTACATTTACTTCAATTTCCTTCTTCATGCCCGACCACCAATAATGTGGTTTCAAGTTGTTGTACATTTTAGTACTCCCTGGGTGCATTGAATATGGAGAATTGTGAGCCTCTCAGAGGATCTTCTGTTTCAATTCAACCACATCAGGTACATAAACTCTAGTTCTCATAACCCATATTCCATCTTCTCACTCTACTAGTTCACTTGACTTACCATCTTGCACCTTCTTCTGTAACTTCTTCAACCATGCATCATTATTCTGTGTCCGCTTGATCTCATCAATTATTTGGGGTCTAGTCTTCATTGTAGCCAACAATACCCCATTCTTTACTAAAAAGTGCATATCCATAGCTCTTAATGTAAATAAGGAATTCATCTGATATAAAATCATACCTGTAACCCTTTTTAGAGTCTCTCTGCTAAGTGCATCTGCCATAACATTTGCTCTACCTATGTCATAATCAATGGTACAGTCATAGTCCTTTAACAGTTCCATCTATCTCCTTTGCCTGAGGTTCAACTCTTTATGTGAAGGAATGTACTTCAAGCTTTTATGGTCAGTGAATATGTGAAATGTCTCTCCATAAAGGTAATGCCTCAAAGTTTTCAAAGCATGTACAATTGCAGCCAACTCCAAGTCATATGTAGGATAATTCTATTCATAAGGTCTGAGTTGTCTAGAGGCATAAGCAATTACCCTTCCATTCTGCATCAATACACAACCTAAATCATTAAGTGAAGCATGAGTATAAACTACATACTCCCCACCTTGTATAGGCAACATAAGTATTGGTGCTGTAATTAATATGTTATTCAACTCCTCAAAACTGGCTTGGCATTTGTCATTCTACTGGAAAGTCACTTGCTTTTTCAACAAATTAGTTAATGGTTTGGCTAAAATGGAGAAGTTCTTCACAAACCTTCTATAGTACCAGCTATTCCCAGAAAACTGTGAACCTCTGAAACATTCTTTAGTGATTCCCACTCTTATATAGCCTTTACTTTAGAAGGAGCCGGTTGAAAACCCTGTACAAACACAATATGTCCCAAAAATACAACTTCATTCATCATGAATTCATATTTGCTAAACCTACCATCCAATTGCTTTTCTCACAAAATTTGCAATATTGTTCTCAAGCAGTATTCGTGCTCTTCCCTACTAACAACGTATATCAAAATATCATCAATAAACACAATCACAAACTGATCCAGATACGGTTGAAAAGAATTATTCATCAAAGACATAAATGCTGCAAGAGTGTTAGTTAAACCAAAAGGCATAACAACAAATTCATAATGACCGTATCGAGTCCGGAATGCTACTTTAGGTATAGAAGTCTCACTAACTCTTAATTGCCAATACCCGGATCTCAAGTCAATTTTGGAGAATACAACTGCCCCTCTGAGTTGATCAAGCAAATCATCTATGTGAGGTAAATGATATTTGTTCTTGATGGTGACTTGGTTTAGCCTTCTATAATCAATGTATAGTCGCATACTCCCATCTTTTTTCTTCACAAACAACACTAGAGCTCCCCATGGTGATGTACTAGGCCAAATGTACTCCTTCTCTAGCAATTCCTCAAGTTGTTTCTTCAATTCTTGTAATTGCTGGTGCCATTTTGTAAGGTGCTATGGAGATAGGTACAACTCCTGGAATAGTCTTAATCTCAAAATCGACCTCTCACTGAGGTGGTAACCCCGGTAATTGCTCTAGACATACATCTGGAATTTTTCTAACTATTGGTACCTCTGAATGTAACAACTTGAAACTAACACAATATAATAAGGATTAATATATAATAATAGTAATCAATCACAAATTCAAATTTCTGATCAAACTCCCTTCCAAAATAATTTTTTTTTTTCTGAAAATGGGGTACAACGATTGTTATCCAATTAGCAACGATCGTTGTTGGATGAACAGTGATCGTTGTGAATTTCATGAAAATGGCCAAAAATTCCAGTAAGGTACACGAGCTCGTGGGAAAATAACAACGAGCTCGTTGCTAAACAGCAACGATCGTTGTGAATAGTGCAACGATTGTTGTGAACCAAAAATCACCCAAACGAAAATTTTGAATAGAAATCACAGTTTAAAAACAGTATTTTCGACTTTCCGCTGTGAAAATAAACTCCAACAGGCTCAAAATCAATTTGTGTATATATATATATATATATATATATATATATATATCAAACTTTTCCATCTTTAAAATGATATAATATTTATAAACAAAGAATATTGAAAATTTCCTCAACATACAATTGACCGAAATTCAACTTTGTACAAACATATAATAGAAACACATCAAATAGTTCATTACACATACTTGTCAATTAACAACTCAAAACCCAATACATACATATGTAAGTAACAAACTAAATGCACAAAATGCTCATTTTTCCACTGGCCAACCTGAACTTCTATTGCAATGCACTTGAACTTCTATCTTCAACCTGTAAAATATGCCAAGGGATGAGCTGGCAACTCAGTAAATAAATAACTATCAATACTTACCCCAATATATACGTATACACACACTTATACATATATACACTCATATATATATAGAGACTCTCAAAGTCAATTATATAAACCGAATATATATCTATCAAATCATAATTTCATAACATCTCATTCTCACTCAAACCTTTACAACAGTCTTTACAAGTTATCAAATTAATCAACAAAATCTCATTATGCTCATTACTTCATTTGGCAGTGAACACTTTCATCATATCATTCTCCCAATTTTCAACCAAATCCTCATTTCACAACACATAAATCACAAATTCAATATCTCATTCATTATACACAATCTCAATCTCAATTCAACATCTCAAATCAAAATTTGTAAATTAATCCTTGATAATTAGTTAAACTATCTAAATGATTGGTTCAAAGAATGGTAACCCTATCACATCTCTTTTTCAATATCAATATCAGTCTTTTCAATATCAACATATCTCATTGGTGCACCAATTCCCCTCTTCACTTTTCTAGGGGTTATTATTATTCATTTCAATTCCCCTTTTCACTTTTCTAATTGTTTAATATCATTCATTTCAATTCCCCTTTTCACTTTTCTAGGGGTTTCTCATACATTTCAAATCTCAAATCTTGGGTTACCAATTCCTAATCAAACACTTAGACAATCCAACTCATTACCAAGCCAAACATAATCAACCAACAATCAAACAACAATCATCTTAACTTAACAATCAACCATTTCATTTAATCACATAGTCAAATCAAATCATCAATTCAATCAACAATAATCACAATCATATCATCTTAGCACAATTCAATACTTTCCTCAACAATTCCACCATAAA
>CANYLF010511453.1:0-13970 GCA_948193215.1 Bocquillonia castaneifolia | reverse complement strand
TATTTCAACATTATATAGCATATATTGCATTATACACCCAGTGAAATAAATTAGTGAAGTTAATGAAATAAATACTATATGTATAGAGTTTGGTGATAACTTTGAAAAACCCAAAAGTTTTAGATCTAGCTTTTCATTTTGGACTTAAAAAGACAAGAGAATAGAAATATAACTCGATTCCATTTAGTTCAATTAGTTTCTTTTAAATTTTCTTTAAATTTTATATTTTACTAATTCAATTTATTTGATTTTAATAGATTTTAATTTTAAATTGAACCGAATGAACTCAATCAATGTCCAACTAAAAAAAAAAGGAAAACAAAAGGAATCAATCAATGTGCACCTTTAGTTTAAGTCTTCTTCTCCTTTTGGCAAAAAAAGGTATAAAAACAAACATGGAAAAGTTGACACCCGTGTTTCTTTGCATTTTCTTTCCAACTATATTTCTATCCTTTGATTATTATATTTTAGGGGTAATTATATTTTGTTCCATATATTTTACTCTAATATATTTAATGCTCCACCATATTTTAGGAAAAACTGTATTGTTTAGTCATAATTTTTAGAGAACTAATAATTTTAGTCATTATTTTAAATTTTGACAATCTGATCCAGCATTTTTTCATTTTGTGAAAATTTTAGCGAACTTGAAAATGCTACATGCCACGTATGTAAAAACCATGTGCTTCTACTTGCTACAGACTAAAATACGGGTATTTTAAAAAGGATGAATTTTCAAGATAAATGGAGAAATTGGGTTATGAATTTCCTAAGAACTTCTATCATTACTCCTCTTGTTAATGGTTCTCCAGCTGAGCCTTTTCCTATGGGTCGTGGTGTTAGGCAAGGCGATCCTTTATCTCCTTTCTTGTTTGTTCTAGCGGTAGAAGGTCTACGTTGTCTTCTCTCTAAGGCAACTCTGGATGGTTCTATCTCAAGTATTTATGTGGAGGATATTAATGAGCCTATTAACCTGCTTCAGTTTAATAATGATACATTAATTTTAATACCCTATGACATGCGTATGTTGAGTTCTTTAATCAGAATTCTTAGATGCTTTGAGTTAGTATCTGGTCTCCTTATCAACTACTCAAAGTCTTCACTCTCGAGTATTAATGTATCTGATTTTGAGCTTCAGAATGCTGCTTCTTTGATTGGTTGCGCCAAAGCTTCTCTTCCGTTTCAGTACCTTGGGCTGACTCTTTCTAGTAGATCCTTGATGGCAAGTGCTTGGGATCCTATTATAGCAAAATTTCAGCGTAGGGTGGCTTTTTGGAAAGCGCCACTATTATCGCCCAGTGGAAGAGTTGTCCTTATTAACTCTTCTCTTCAGAGCCTTCTTGTGTATTATTGTTCTATATTTGCTATGCCGAAGAGTGTAAGTAATAAAATGTAGAGTATCATGACTCAGTTTTTGTGGAAGGGAAAGATTGATTCTAGCGCTATTTCCAAAGTTGCTTGGGATGTGGTTTGCAAGCCGAAATTAAAGGTTGGTTTGCGCATTATTAATATGCGTATATCCAACCAAAGTTTTCTTTTCAAATGGATATGGAAGCTGCTACCGGATTGTCCTTCTTCCTTTTGGAGATTGGTGGTGAATGAAGCTTCTTGCATTGCCTCGTTGGATGATCTGTTTGATGGTAATAGGACTGTTTCCTCTCATATTTGGAAAGCCATCTCTAAGCTTTGTATTATAGATGGTCCAAATTGGAATTTTTTTCCAAAAGAAAGTGTCTTTCAAAATTGAGAATGGCGTTAATGTATCCTTTTGGAAGGATATTTATTTCGGATTACAATAGCTATGGTGTGTGACATTTCCTGATTTGTACCAGTTATCTCTTGACAAGGACACCACTATCTGTAATGTGTTGTTGGACAGCCCTACCTTTGCTTGGAGACGTCGTCTTCGTCAGAATGAGCAGGTTCACCTTGATGACCTCCTTAACGAGCTAAATCAGTTTTATCCCTTACAATCTTCACCAAACTGAGTCCTTTGGAATGGTAAGGTAGATGCCTTCACCTCCTCTTCTTTCAAGAAGTTTTATTGGGATGACAGATTTGATACACCTAATGATGACTTTCTGTTAATTTGGTCCTCTTATGCGTCGCCAAAGGTGAAATTCTTTACCTGGCTAGCTTATTTGAATTGCCTTCCTACTAGTTCATTCCTCTTTCATAGAGGCATTGACCTTCTCTATGGCTCTTCTTGTTCCTTTTGTATGGATGCTTATGAGTCTACTTCTCATGCAATTCTTTTGTGTCCTATGGTTTGGAATGTGTGGAACTGGTACTTCAAAAAATGTTCCTTGTCTTGGGTTATGTCTTCTTCTGTGGCAACGTTCTTCTCTATGTGGCACTCTTTGAAGCAACATCATAGATATTCTACTCTTTGGGACATTCTGGGTCTGCATATCCTTTGGTAAGTTTGGAAGAATAGGAATGCAAGGATCTTCTCGGACAGGATGCCCAACCTTGACAAGTCCATTTTAACTTGTTTAAGTGATTCTGTTTTCATTTACAAAACTTTACATAAGGACTTTCCTTATTCTAGTTTGGATTTGTATACGAGTCTTAATGTAATTTTTGATTTTTTATTTTGTTTGGGTGTAGGATTTTCTCTCCTCCCCTTTCTGTTGCTCGTTTTGAGCTAGCCACTCCTTGTGGCCTTAACAAAATTCTCAACTTATCAAAAAAAAAAAATTTAAGTTGTTATTAAATTTGACAATTTATTGAAAGTTGTGACTAAAAATGTTGGACATGGCGTTAATTGCACATGATCAATGGAAAATGGCACATTATCAGTAGCCTGCATAATTTTTAAGTTGGATAGAATTGACAAGGAACGAAAAGATGTTGACTCAGATTGTCAAAATTTAAATAAATGCCTAAAATTGCCAGTTCACCGAAAGTTATCGCTAAACAATATAGTTTTTCATTTGAAAATTACATTTTTTTCCTTATATTTTTTTATTACATTAAATACCCCTTCAAATGAAAATTTAATCAATTTTACATTATGGTAAAAATAAATAATCATAATTAACATCAAAAAATAAAATTATAAAAATAACCAAATTAGCATATAAATATTTTTTTAATATATTTATACTTATAAACTCTAATATTAAATATTTTCATCAATATTTTTAAATACTAATTTGGATTTTTTTTATCATTATAAAATTATACCTTATTATTAATTATCAGTTTTTAATCTAATATAAAATGATCAAAATTATATTGAAATAGATATTTAGTGTAATAAAAGTAAAACAGAGGATACAATATATTTTTCAAATGTGAAAAAACATTGAGTCGGAGATCCACTTCTTATGGAATTAATAAAATCTTTATTTATATACAAAAAATTTCCACAAATTTAGATATTAAAAATACTTAGTCATATATAAATATCAAATATGTATATATGTATGACTTGGTTTGTATAATTTAATTTATGGTTTTTCCATGAAAGTTCCCCGCGCGCACACACATAAATATCTATATCTATATCTATATATATACACACAGATATATATATATATATATATATATATATATATATATATATATATATATATATATAGACACACACACACATGTGTGTGTGTGTGTGTGTGTGTGTGTGTGTAGTTTATGGTTTGTGTAGGAAAATTATTGGATGGCCACGGTTCACAGGTGGGACCATAGATCAATCCAATGAGAAGTTGGCACGTAATTAAAGTTGACAAGATGTGTCAGCTTTTTATAATAACTTTTTGATATTTGTTAGAAAAAAAGTAAGACATGTAAACATGTAAGTAATTGGTTCACAATCGCGCACCCGTGAACTGTGATCCACTCAAGCATTTTCCATTTGTATAATTTGGTTTATGGTTTTTCCACGAAAGTACCAAGTTTAGGTCAACAGTCTAGCCAATGGCACTAGGTAGGCCAGGTAAGCTTACCAATTAAGCAGACCAATCAGTCAACCCTTTAGCGGAGAATTCTTGCATTCTTTAGAAGAATTAATAACCTTCACAGAATTAAGGTGGTCTTCTTTCCTAGATGAAACTTGGAAAGTTAAGTATGGAAAGTTTAATTTTAAGAGTTTGATTCACTTAAAACTTCTTGAAAAATATAAATTAATTTTTAAATAAAAATTATTTTATAAAAATCAATAACATAACCCATATTAAAAAAAACATAAATACCCTTTTGGCAAAAAATACCTTTTAATATATTACATGATGATAAAATAGGAAACAAATCTTAAGCAACTCAATAAGCTGTACTTACCTAAATTTTGCTCAGAAATTTGTTCTTCTAATTAAAAAACTCCTAAGTTCCTAGGAAATAGGATTTAAAAACAAACCACGCAACAATAAATTGTTTACTTTTCAGAAAGTTTAACTTGCCAAACAAAGTTAACCTCAATCAAGCAAGACCTAAGCCGTAAGATTAATTATTTATCGTTGAGAAGTGTAAAAATGATGTTCTATTCTCTCGTTCGCTATTGACAGGCTTGGTGATTTTCTAATGGGATAATAATCTTATGATAAGTCCATGCATCTCAAATTGAGACGTATCAATTCTTAAATGTATATATATAATTAATGATATTTTAAGAGAAACATATTTAATGATTTTGGTTCAAAAATTAAAGTACAATACTACCCTAATATCCCTTTCAAAAAAAAAAAAATACTACCCTAATATCATCATGAAATCCCAACTTCACTAACCTAACCTCTTTAAAAAAATGAATAAATAAATAAATATAACAGTGCAGGTGAGGGCTAACCAGTTGGTAATAAATAAATATAGTTATTAATTACTAATTATACATGATTAATAAATATATATTTATTAGTTATTATGTAATCATTAATTAATTATAATTATTAATTATTAAATTATATATAATTAATAATTATTTAATTATAGTAATCACTTATTCTATATAATTAAAAAAATATATTTATTAATTAATATGTAATTATCAATTATTTATTACTAATTATACAAAATTAATAATTATATTTAATTAGTAATTAATAACTATATTGGATGAGTAATTACATAATAATTAATAAATATATTTTTATTTATCATGTATAATTAGTAATTAATAACTATATTTAATTAATAATTACATAATAATTAATAAATATATTTTTAATTATATATAATTAGTGATGACTATAACTATATAATTATTAATTATATATAATTAGTAATTAATAGATATAATTAATCAATGATTGCATAATAATTAATAAATATATATTTATTAATCATGTATAATTAGTAACTAATAAGTATATTTAATTAGTATTTACATAAATATATTTTTTTAATTATATATGATTAGTGATTACTATTATTATATAATTTTTTATTTATACATTAATGACTAATGATATTATACATAAGTCTAGAATTTATAATTAATATGTATATATAATTACGTAATTACTAATTAAATATGTAATTACTATAACAGATTATTTTGTAATTAATATAATTAGTAATAATTATTTCCTTTTAATTATTATAAAAGTTATACAATAAATAAAAGTTGATTAGAAATGCTGTAGACACTAAACTTTTGGATGCAGGTATGTGGAAGCGGCGCTGGAGCCCATTGATGAATACGCTCTAGTTTGGACCACTCTGTTACCCAGTTTCTTGTAGAAATGAGCTGAAGAAAATAAATAAAAAATTATTTCAAATGTGCTAAATATTTTCAAAATATGTTTTTGGCCTAATTTATGGTCCTAACAAGTGTTTAAATATTTGTCCGAACCTTAAATACATCCCACATAAACCAGAAAATTGTTTTGAGCCCAAAAACCACCAGGCCCAAAATGAACATCCGGCCGAATGTTCATAGGTCCTACCGGATGTTCATTATTCCCTTTAAAAAAAATGGAGTGTCTACGAGATCCAACAGTGAGAAGTGGTGGTGATCTGTCACACCTTACCCCACTGGAGAAAAGCAGATTCTCCTCAATAAAACCCTAATCTCATGAGTATAAATAAGATGAGATGAAGAAGAGAAAAGGGGTGAGGGAGACAGCTTTTAAAAAAAACAAAAAAAAATATGAAATACTAAGAGGGGGGTGAATTGGTGCGGAATTAAAAATTTTAGAGAATAAGGAGATGAAGTAGAATGAACACACAAGGGTTTATAGTGGGTCGGACCCAACTTGTCCTACGCCCACTCTCCCAAAGACCTTTTTGGGGCTCCACTAACTACAATAGTGATACAAAGGATTTCAAGGCTATCCCAAACCTTTACAATGAGTTTTACCCAAGGCTAACTCACAAACCCTAGTGTTTCTAAAAGGCTAACACCAAACCTTTACAATGAGTTTTACAAATGGCTAACCCACAACCAACCCTAGTGTTTCCCAACTCACAAAGAATTGACACTAGTACAATGGATAACTAATTCACTCAACCCAAGCAATAAATGCTCTAGAGTTCTAGCTACCCAAAACCAAATAACCAATTACAAAAGATTGAGAAATAGTTTTACAAGAGTTTGGCTATCAAAGGAATTAATGCTCTTGCTAGAAGACTATTTATAATGGTTATTTATAGCCAAAATACCCAAAACTAGCTGTTAGAAACAACCCCAATGGTGTCTCCAACGTCTAGAAACTTTGGCATTAAATGCACTGAAAAATGTCAGCTCGAGGGCGCGGATCGACGGGCACGGGCGCGAGCTTCCAACGACTAGTTTTCTTAGAGGCTTCCTTGAATGCCGCGGGTGCGACATCTCAAACTGCGGGCGCGAGCTCATTTGAGTAGAGGATGACTTTTGACACCTGCTCTTTGTTTGATTAAGTCACGGGTACGATATATCTAACCGCGGGAGCGATATCTCTTGGAGTAGAAGATGCTTTGAGAGCAGCTTGCTTGCCCTTGCGGCTTGCTTTTTTTGAACAACCCGCAATGTTTATTTCCTCCATTGCGGGTGCGAAGAAGACACCTTTTTGTGAAGCAACTAGCTGGATTTGGAGGCGCAACTTGCTTGCATGAGTGGCGGCTTGCTAGGCTTGTACGGCTGCTTTCTTTTTATCAATCCGCAGGGGCGATTTATTCCATCGCGGGTGCGACCTCAAGCCTTCAGAAAAAGGTGCTCTCTATTTCTTAAATCGCGGGTGCGATTTAGAATGTTGTGGGCGTGGATCTAAGCGTACAAAAGCCTTCCAAGTTCACCATAAAAGCCTGGACGCGATCTCCTATCAGCGGGCGTGCTTCGTCGCTAGCCACGAAGGCGATTCTCTAATCCTGGGTGTGAAATATTGCCGCGGGCGTGGCCTTCCCTTCACTAGCGCAGTGTGTAAGAGTCCTTCAAAAACTAGTTTGATTGAAAACCTATATACTTAGAAACTTTGTTAGACAAAGACAAAGGGTTGTTAAACTCAAAATAAGATGGATTGAAGCCACTAAGGCCAACAAAATATAACAGAAATTATTTTCCAGGCGGTTTTCTTTGATTTTGGATGATTCAACAGCTCATTTCTAACTAAAATTAGTAACATACCTCCATTCTAAGGGCAACCAACCATCCACAGAGCATCTATACATCCCGTTTTCTTTATTTTTTAGCTTAATGTAGCTTTTTCTCATTTTACATACTAATTTATTTTTATATTTTGTCTATACATGTGAGTTCTAAGCGAAGCCAAGAGTATGTAGGAGCAATCGGACTGAAGTTTGGAGCCCTGGAACCCAAGTTATGAATTAAAACGTGGTTTTGGTTCAATAACTTTGGTTACCCGAAAACTTGTCTCTTTGGCTATTTTTAGACTCCTATAACTTCTTTAGGCTTCCCTTTATTGTTGTGTATATTCCATTTGGTGAAATTTGTGATAAAAAAATAGATACAAAGCTTCAAAGTTTGTTGTTTCAGGTTTACAGATTCGACGGGATGTTTAATGATTCGTCCGGATGTTTAATGATTCGTCCGGATGTTTATGTTTCATCTGGACATCCCAGCTGCTTCTAATAATTTTTTTTGCATGGCCATGATGATGATCCAGCCGGATGTTCACAAAGGTTCGTCCGGATGATCAAAGATTCGTCCGGATCATCACGCTGAAGGTCTGAGAGAGCAATCTGAATTTTGGCCTAACTTACGAGGGGCATATCT
The DNA here is from genome assembly GCA_948193215.1 of Bocquillonia castaneifolia. Classification (NCBI taxonomy): domain Eukaryota; kingdom Viridiplantae; phylum Streptophyta; class Magnoliopsida; order Malpighiales; family Euphorbiaceae; genus Bocquillonia; species Bocquillonia castaneifolia. The sequence continues at coordinate 5,824 of CANYLF010511453.1, read as the reverse complement.
CGGCCCTTCGAACTCCAAATTGAGAAATTCTTTAATATCTGTGCTTTGGGTTTTGTTTAATTTCATCAAATTGGTGCCCAAAATGCCCTTGACATTTCAGTGCTACATTTGAGATAATTTTTTTGAACACTTCATAAAAAAAATGTAATTCTTACTAGGTTAACATAGATAGGATATTTATAGGCTTCTTAGAATTATGTCTATCATTTTTATGTATCATATTCAAAAGGCATGTAATAAACAGGTCAAGAATCAACTCAGAAAATATGCGGTGGATCGACTACTGAAGCTTCAAGGTCGGTTGATTCATCCTCTCCGGGATGGATCAATCGATCGGTAAGATTTCTTTACAATTTTTATGCAAGTCACCTAGATCTGTTTGTAAATAATTAATTAGACATTTAACTAAGGGCAAAGGTGCAATTATGCCCCTAATGTTTGTGTTGAGGAGCAGATATGCCCCTCATGTTTTTTTAGAGCAAACACACCTCTAATGTTTCAAATCAGAAGCAAATTAGCACAACTTCTTTGACTTTGATTTATCTTTTTACCATTTCAGTCCTTATCTTTATATCTTTATTTTTTTTAGTTTTATAGTTTTTTTCTTTTCCAATTAGGTCCTTCTAATTAAAAAAATCAACAATTTCTTTACAAAATATTTTTAAAATAAAAAATTTAAATAAAATTATTAAAAAGTAAACAAATATTATGAAATTAATGTAACAACCCAGAAATCTTGTATTTTATTTACTTCAGAAATTTTTATCTCACAATCTACAATAAATTAGCTTAAGGACAAGTTAATAAATATAATCAGCATATTTTACAGTATTTTATAACAATTAAATTATTTTTAAGTCTAAAATTTTTTAGCAAATTCATTAAAATTTTAAAAAATATTAAAAATTAAAAATTTTATAAAATTTATATAATAACACAAAAATCTTGAATTTTATTTACTTTGAAAATTTTTTTTCTCACATTCTACCAGGAATTAGCCGAAAGTCAAATTATGAGAAGTAATCGATATATCTTCTAGTATTTTATAAATGTATGATTCATTTATTACTTTTAAACTCAAAAAAAATTACCAAATTCAACTAAAATTTAAATAAATTTATTAAAATTTAAATAAATTTATTAAAATTTAAAAAATCTTACAAAATTTATATAACAACCAAAAAATCTTGGATTTTATTTAGTCATAATTTTTTTATCTCATAATCAACAAGAAATTAGCCTAATATAAGGTTATGAAAAATAATCAACATATTTTCTAGTATTTTATGATTTATTATTTTTCAACTAAAAAAATTTACTGAATTCATTCAAAATTTTAGTAAACTATCAAAAATTTAAATAGACCTATAAATTTATGTAATTTTACATAATTTTAAATTTTTAATGAATTTACTAAAATTTTTTAAACTTAAAAATAATAAATGAATTTAATTGTTATAAAATACTATAAAATATGTTGGTTATTTTTTATAACTGAACCTTAAGCTAATTCATTTTAGATTGTGAGATAAAATTCCCGAAGTAAATAAAATCCAAGATTTCTGTGGTATTACATTAATTTTATAATATTTTTTAAATTTTTAATAATTTTATTAAAATTTTTTATTTTAAAAATATTTTTGTAAAAAAAATTGTTGATTGTTTAATTAGAAGGACCTTATTGGAAAAGAAAAAAACTATAAAAACTAAAAAAAATAAAGATATAAAGACAAGTATTGAAATGGTAAAAAGGTAAGTCAAAGTCAAAGAAATGGTGCTAATTTACTCCTCTTTCAAAACATTAAGGGTGCATTTGCTCCAAAAAAAATATGAGGGGCATATCCGCTCCTCGACACAAACATTAGGGGCATAAATGCACCTTTGCCCTTTAACTAATTAATTCGGTAATAAGCAGATAAAAATGGTAGAAATTCATTTCACCTTTCCTATCTTAAGGGGTGTATGTATATTACTGCCATCCCAATATTTCGGGTAAATGATAAATAAATTAATATGCAAATATTAAATTGTAAATAAAAGTAAAATATATTAGAAACTCATTGTGGATGTTCTGTCTGTAAATAAATAAGGAAATAATCCACTCGACTAATTGTTCATTAAAATAAATAGTAACCCACTGATACAACCATCAACATTCAATTAATCAGGGTTAAATATAATGAACTTTATGCAGAACTAAAATTTGATTAGAAACAATATTGGGCACGCCCATTCATTGCGTCCTACTTTCCGGGTGATTTTTCGCTTTATATTGTTTGTCTTTGGTAGGAAATAATGACCTCGTTACTTAATTAAATGGGAAATTGCCCCAAGTATGGATGACTCATTCCGAACCTAGAAATCATCTGGTGTGATGACGAATGGGATTTTCCCGAAAAGCAATCTACTTGTTTGTTAATCACTAGGTGATCCAGAAGAAATTCGGGTGGCGAGTCCACGATTTTCATAAAAATTAAAAATGCTTTTAGTGAGTAGGTCACCATTGCTATTGGACACCAACCGACGGGCAGCGGTAGGACGGGTCCTGTGCACTCTGTCCACAATGGCGACTCCACTAGGGAAGTTTTTACAAATAAAAATGAATGAAGATTCCGAGCAATTTCCCATCTCTTTAATTAATTTGGTCATTGTTCTCCTTTGCATTACATTTAGTTCTGCATTTTTAGGGTCCCTGTAAACCCTGGTACCATTTATAATGCAATCCAATGATTCCACACTAGTTTCTTGGATTGTATTATCGGTGGACCACTCACAGTGATTTGGAATCGTACCTGGCTTACCATCTTACCAATGGTTAATGAGTCACGATTAGTGGGAAGCCCATACTGGATCTCCTACCATCCTAGCAATGGTTAATGGGAGTCCGACTCTGTGGGAGCCTTCTTAGCCAAACCAAAGAGTCAAAACCCAGCATGTAATGGCAATAAAAGTTTCCATTAGGTTGCACCCGTTAATCCTACTTGTTATAATGTTGCCATGAGTATTCATGATCATTAAGCCTAAAGCCTATGTCAAAATTCTATCCGTTTAAAGGCAGAATTTAGGTAATAAGGATACAGATTTGATTATCATAAATGTTGTTATTTGTTAGGATAGTTAGAGCGAACATTTATAAGTGATGGTACTATCATCCCCTATTGAAGAAATAAAGTACCCTAGCCTACCTAGGAAATGGAGTCTTGACCAATGGAATACATGTGTAGGAGTAATAAGGTTGGAAGGCCTACCCTTTTGGCATATTTGTTACTTGTATAGCCAATGAATTTTCTTGTTTTCTTATCGTGCATGCATGCATGCATGCATCTGCATATCATGCATGCTGCTAATTCTTTTGGTTTTATAGCAAATATTGAGTCTCAGTCCACTTTAAGAAGAGTGGGAAGAAGGCTAGTCAGAGATAGTACTGACTCAGACAGAATGGCAGGAACAGGACAACCATTTGATATGGATGTAATGTTAACCACCTTGAGGGCCATGATTAGGTAAGAGGTTCAGCATGCTATCAACATCAAAACACCTGAGAACCCACCTGTAGAAGGGGAAGACAGAACTGAGGGTCATGATGCTATCTCCACCTTAACTAGGAAGATGGAACAACTGCAAGAAATGGTTTGGGAGAAGAAATCAGTCATAGAATTTGACCTGGATAGTATGGGAGTCAAGGGCATAAAGAAATTGCCTCCAAAATTTATAATGCATGACATGCAGAAATTTGATGGAACGGGAAATCTGAGGTTACATATCAAACAATACGATTCAATTATGGCTACGACACCCCTTGATAATGAACAAAAAGTTGGAGTGTTTCCTCTGTCTTTCACTAGAATACCCCAGGACTGGTATCATCATTTATCGACTACTGTCCTGTCTGATTGGAAGGAACACTGCAATGCCTTCATGGGGCTGTATTCCAACAACACTAAACTAGAACTATCTTTGAGATACCAGGAAATGACCAGACAAAAGTACAATGAACCATTTACAGACTTCCTTACCAGATGGAGGAACAAAGCAGCCTTACTCAAGGACAGACCTTCCAAAAAAGATCAAGTCAGAACAGTAGTTAGGAATGTGCTTCCTAGTATGGTAGAGACTCTACGGACTATGAACCCCAAGTCTTTTAATGACTGGTATGATAACGGACTGCAATGTGAGGAAATTGAATAAGAAAGGAAAAGGACTCATAAGGGGAAGACCACTTACAGCCACCCTAACAAGTCAGAAGGTGAAACTGCATATGTCAATAATCTCTCTGGTGGTCAAACATTCTCCCACTTCGATCAACCACTTTCTAAGGTGTTTGGATGCCTGGAGAAGCAACGGTTGCTTGAACCTTAGCCTATTAACACAAGTTCTTGCAACTATATCCATGGGGCTTATTGTACATTTCATCAAGTGAATGGCCACTATACTGACAAATGCACGAAGCTTAAGCATAAGATCCAAGACTTGGTCAACGAAGGCAAGATCACAAACCTCAAGATGAGGCAAGCCAGCACTTAGAGCAGCGATGGTTGAAATTCTAATTCTTAGCTGAACATCTGTTGTGCTTTTCCTATAATGTTGTTGTCTCTATTTTCTAGTCGATGATAGAACATCTGTTTCCTTCTATTTAATTAGTATCTCTTTCATGGCATGAATGCACTAGATCAATCATCTATAAGCTTGTTTGACATTAATCCATATCAAGATAGTTCATTTAGCATTGCTACAAGACTCCAAAATACTTATTGGGCCCACCACTACTATCATATAAAGAAGAAGAAAAATGCAGAAATGACATGCTTGATCCAAAGAACGGCTTTGATCAGTAAAATGGCATCACAAGCACAAGGCAAGTGGAACACCATCAAAAAATTGTCGGTCCTGGAGATCACCTCAAAACATCTAAGGCCTCTCAAAAATGTTTCCGGGCATGCTCCCTCACAAGCTAAAACAAAATGTTAAAACCTCTCTGTGACTCAAAAAAAATAAAATAAAAAAGGGAAAACAAAAAAAAGAGAAAAAAAAGAAAAGCTTGATGAGTTGAAAACCCATTCATGGGCGGCTCATGCAAAAGTTAAGGCAGGCCTGCTAAGGTGAAAACCTCGCAAAGAGGCGCCTTAGGCAAAAAAGACAAGGCCAAAGAAAAAAAAAGAAGAAATGAAAAAAAAAAAACAAAAGAAATGATGAAAAAAATGAATGAAAATGAGGAAGCAGAGAGATTCCAAACAAAGCATACCTAAGGGACTATGAAGCATGGGCAAAATACAAAAACGAAAGCAACTAGAGGCTACTCAAACAGATGTGTGATCAACCAAAACTTAAGAATGAATGTTGAATCATAATACCAAGCCTTAAAAGATCAGCAGAGTAAGAACTCCATTGATCTGGAGAGCTTGTCCTTAGGCAGCAATAACCTTGAAATGTGCTGAAGCGCCAACAAATAACATCTTGCGTAAAGAATCAACACGATGTCAAAACTGACCAAGCCCATTCAAAAAGGGGCTGAGGAAGTGAAAATGATCAAAAAAAGTAAAGAAAATGAAAGGAAACAAGCTTTGAGGCTTAACCCAAAAAACACGATTTATGATGACAACGACTTCGGGTCCAGCATGTAAAGTGCACTTCTGTGGCATTGTTAAATGAACTGGAATTGATTCTAAATTTCTTATTGTCACGACCTAGTTTTTAAATTAGGGAATAAACACTAATCATATCATGACAATTGCACCATAATTGTATGTAATGCATTGCATAATATTGATTGGTAGAGTATATTTTTGAGAGCATCTAGGTTTATGGAAGTTTGGGGTAGTAAGGA
>CANYLF010511079.1:0-20881 GCA_948193215.1 Bocquillonia castaneifolia | reverse complement strand
ATTGGGAGGCAGTATGTAAGGTGGAAGCCAAGGGTATTATTGACATGCCTGAGTCTTTGACATCAACTGTCATTGTACCCCTATTCCAAGAAGAGCCGGATGATGAAAATGGGGTTGAAGCAGTTGAAGGAGATGATGAATGCTCTGATTTAGTTGACCCTGATGAGGAATTTTAGGAAATTATTGATGTTGAACAAGCAAAGAATGATGAAGAAGAGAAGGTCAAATACGAGACATCTACAGATGATGATGAAGCAGAACCAAATAATATATTTGATCTTCTCGCAGATAACTTTGATTAAGTATATGTAACAACTTTGCGTTTCACATTGTGATGTTACTTATATAATTCAATGCATTATAACATATAATTTATTATTTATGTTCACTGACGTATTCTTTATTATTTTTTGTGTGTTCAAGTATGAGAGGCGGCAAGGGTAAAGCGGCTGCTGCACCGTCAGTCAGACATACACGACAGGCGTCGAGGCTATAGCTTATTGATGATGAGGAGGAGTTGGTCACTACTTCTTAGCCAGTACTCACCATTGCTACTAGTATGACTCCTTCACTATCTTCCTAGGAGGTAATGCCGATTGGTACATCGATAAAGCCGATTGTTGTGACTGTTGCAACTACGGTTGCTGTAGATGGTATTCCTGCACCTCCACCGCATACTATACCTCCAGCTCTTACTCCTGCAGGACTTCCTCCTATTTTCACCTTCTAGTGGTGGAGTTACTACTTCATCTACATCTTCTACCACAGCGCATTCATCTTCATCTACTCCACTCACACCATCTAGCCATCCTCTGGCATTTGCTTCTCCTACTACTGCAGTGTCTACTACTCCTACTCCTCCAGCATCGACCGCACCTCCACCATCGACTTTGCCTTCATCTTCGGATGTTAGAACTTCATATCGACCTAGACCACCTCCAAGAGCTCCAGGGACGTTTAGAGGGACTCGATCGACTCAAGGTGTGGCTAGACCACCTACAGGCAGAGGTTGAGGTTCTTTAGCACCATCTTCATCTTCTGGGGATACTTCAACTGATGCTCCCCCCGCTGAGGGGAAGCGACTTTATTGGCCGGACGCCAAACAATTGTTAGTATATTTAAAATTTATCTTTTGTTTATTGGCTATTATATTCTCGCTTATTTAACACTTCAATGTTTTGTGCAGGAAATTGATCCCTACTGAGCAGACATCCAGGGCTATTAAGGATTGCTTCGAGAAGATGCAGTTCAAAGAAGGCTAAACCTGGACCAAACTTACAAAGGAGCAGATTGATATTTACATTAAGGAGTTTGCTGTAATATTCAATCAATTCTAATTAGTTATACTTACTTTCAAATGTGTTTTCTACTGACAATTTGTTTCTTTAGAGAAACTGGAGATGGGAGTTACCTGATCCTGATTTTAGGTAGACATGGGAGACATTTTTAAAAGAACCATGCATTTAATTTCTTTAAATACTTGTAAATAAGATGCAACTGATAAAATATCCTATTTTAGGATGCTGAAATAGGAGAGGCTCCTACTACATTCAGGGTCTTCATAGAGATGCATCTAGATCCCAGTGATAGGATGCAGTTTGTTGATAAGAGATCAGAGGCAATCCATGTAAGTCATTCCTATTTTAACTTAAGTCTTTCTTACAAACATTAGGGAGTTTGCTTTAATATTCAATCAATTCTAATTAGTTATACTTACTTTCAAATGTGTTTTCTACTGACAATTTATTTCTTTAGAGAAACTGGAGATGGGAGATGCCTGATCCTGATTTTAGGCAGACATGGGAGACATTTTTAAAAGAACCATGCATTTAATTTCTTTAAATACTTGTAAATAAGATGCAATTGATAAAATATCCTATTTTAGGACGCTGAAATGGGAGAGGCTCTTACTACATTCAGGGTCTTCATAGAGATGCATCTAGATCACAGTGATAGGATGCGGTTTGTTGATAAGAGATCAGAGGCAATCTATGTAAGTCATTCCTACTTTAACTTAAGTCTTTCTTGCAAATTTGCTATAATTTACTTTATTCCTAAATTATATGGTTTCACTTGCTTTAATTCTATCAATTCATAACTTTGGAGTATTGTAGGAACGTTTTATGGAGTTGAAGAAGGCGGTGGAGTTGGAGGGAAAGGAAATGATTGATGATGAGCTTTATTGGCTGGTAGTGGATGGGATAAAGAAGTCATGGGTCTATGGCCTAGGATCGATAGCAGACTCGTTCTATGGCCCTGCTTCTTCTACTCCGTCATCAGCTTCTACATCAGCATCGTAGCTGCAGCCACCACCGTCGTTCTCCATTGGCAGTTTGAGGGAGGATCCTACCTTTGTTAGTGCCGTTGAGACCATAGTGTAGACTATGTTGCACCAGCAACCATCGACGTTGCAGCAGTCTGATACGGACCTGCAGTAGTTGCGTGTTGATATCACCAGGGACATGGTGCAGGCGATAGGCCATCATTTTTAGCTGTAGTTTGACATTTTGACTACAGTGGTGTGACAGACTGGGGTACAGGCCCCACTATCACTTTCCTAGAGGATGAGGTCATCCCCTCTCAGCCTTTCATTTACACGGGAGCCCCACCATTTACTGCACCTCCTATATCCCATCCGCCCACTCCTACATCAGCAGCACATTCTTCAAATGAAACATCGGTCCCTCCTACCTCTGGAGCTACTTCAGATACTCCTATCCCTCCACCACCTTAGGTTTTTTCATTTATTCTATTCACATACATTACTACTTTAGTTTTTTTTATTACTTTGAGTACAACTTTTAGTGCAATTTTTGGCTTCTATTATTTACATTTTAACATTCATTATTCTTTATTTATATTAAATTCACTTTCAATTTCAATTTCACATTTTGTTTTAGATTACGACATATTTTATAAATTTTAGTAAATATCACTGCATTACAGGTGAAACAGGATTAAATCTATAACGAAAATCAATAATCCACTAAAAAAATTCCAAAATAGGATGGATTTTATGACGGATTCTGCGATGGACATTTCAGTCACAGATTCTATAACAGAATCCATCACAGAGATTAATCATTCTGCGTCTGATTCTGTGACAGAATCAACAGTTGTAAAAAGTAATCATTCCCACTTTTTACCATTCCTACGATGATAAGTATCCATCATAGATTCCATTGCAAAATCTATAACATCATTGATTTCTGACGTAAAAAATATGCGTCACGGAATGTCTGTCTACAGGTTCTGTCATAGAAATGTTTTTATGATGGAATTTGAGATATCTGCATCGGATATGTCTGTCATAGATTACCTATTTTTTTGTAGTGAAAGATTGGGTAAAGGTGGACATTTATATGTATGAGAAGTGTGGAATGATGCCATTAAATGCCAATAAATGAACTTAGTATTCTGATGGCTGACTAAAGGATGGCCTTAATACCAAAAGTTTGATAGCCTTATAGCCGACTAAAGGAGGAATTATGGCAATAAGACAATGAGGTTTTATGACCGGAAGTCAGATGACCTTATGGCCAGAAAATAATAGGGTTGTCGATGGGAGGTATGTCACAACCCTGAATCATGGGTTAAACACCTAGCCGAACCAGTATTTGGTAACCATGGCATTATTATCCATTTAAGGTTAGGGAATATGTATAAAACAGAGCAAGGGAGTTGCCACCTAGTATGCAGGTAGGACCTACTTTTCCCTAGTTATGACGTCGGATTCCCTATGGACGCTAAACGTCATAACTCAGATCTAAGTTTGACATAAGCATTCCATAGGTGTGGACGTGTACCTTATCGTTTATACAACCATTAATTATCCCTTAACAAGCAACAACATTATCTATGGAAAGTGGTAGCATTAAAAGCATGTCGGGAAAGCAGTAAACACATAAACAATATGGTATAAAGCAATTAAACATAAGCAAACACATGCAATATTTACATACACCCTTAGGAATGGTGGTAAGAAAGAATAGAGCCTTTTATGCATGCTTAGATCTAGTTTTCTAATTACTAACCTATTAATTGCACTAAATTGATTTTAATTATTCGTAAGTCTAAAACATGCAATTGATTTGATTTTAACTATTAATTTACCAAATAATTTTTATTTTTAATCACTTTTAATTAATTTCATACAAAACATGCATTTAAGGTGATTTTGCAAAATTGAAACCCTAAAACATGCATCCAACACACAAACAACCACATAAACAATTAAAATGAGTTAAATTAGGTTTAGAGATTGTAAACAGTGCTAGAACAAGCCCCAAAGCATTTTGGAATCCATTAGAACCATTGGATTGGCCCTAAAACCATCAAAATTAACCAAATGGGCTTTTAGGCATATTGAGTGCCTCTTTATAGAGGAGTGCCTCTTCCTTATACTGGTGTGCCTCTTTAATAAGGCATGTACCGTTTCACAGAGTCATGCAACTCTTTGATGTTGGTTCCATTACTAGTCTCAAGAGGATGAGGGGGGGGGGGGTGAATTGAGTATATAAAAAATTTTCTTTAATTAAAATATTTGAGAAACTTGAAACTAACCAAATATGAAGCTAGTAGTAGAAAACATTTTATCATTATTTTTTTATAAATTTTTATATGTATATTGATTTGAAAGAAAAACAACTAGATTGAAATTTGATAAGAAGAATTTATATAATCGTATGAAAGTAAAAGTGAGAAAAACAAATTTGAAACTAAGTAGAGTAAGTTGAGAGAAACTGAGACTCAGAGATTTATAGTGATTCGTCCACAGACTACATCCACTACCTAAGGCTCCTCACCTTAGGATTTCTACAATCCACTAATCTCTTTTTCAGGCTAAGAGAAAAAGCTTTGATCTACATCCCCTAAGCTATATAGAAATAAATTTTCAATAGCTTTTGTAACTATACAAGATTAACATTATCTTGCTATCCTATAAATAGAAAATAAAAGATGTTTAATATCACTCCATAATTCCTTTAAAAACCCTAATGATTTGATTGAGAGAAGATGATGATAATGATTAATGCTTACATAATGCACCACACAACAATAAACAGAGTTTCTGCAATTACAAATTTTCTCTCTTTTTCTCTAGAATGTAGAAAGTTTAGAATATATAATGAATTCAAAAATCTTCTAGAAATGTTGCCCTAAAAGGTAAAAAGTGCCATGGACTTTTCATGAAAGGAAAAAATACTAATGCAACCAAGAAATCAGTGGTGACATTCTCCCTAAGAAACCTGGATTAAGAAAAATAGTTTTTGTCCTTTAGCAGCCTAACAGTTTTATTCACATTTAGCTCTACATGCCGACTCGTGTGATCCTTTGAAAATGCAAGAGAAAAAGGCATATGTTCTAGCAAACTAAAAAGATTACATTAGCTTTAGAATATATCCAGTCTTGTTAGCTTGAGAGTCTTCTTCCTTATATCTTCTCATCTTGCTCCCCCTGCATCATTAACTCAGGTTACAACATTAAAAACCTGATACTTTGTCCTGGTTGCTTAGCATTAAAAATTAAGGGGTGTTAACCTTTAGCCAACAATCTCCCCCATTTTTTATGATGAAAAAACTTGGACAAGAGTATTTTTCTCAAACAAAATATACTCATCAAATGATATAGAGTGTAAAGTGCATGAGTGAATTTTGTAAGAAAAGATGCAAATGCCTTTTTCAAGGATGCATTTTATGATGCTTGCCTTTACACAACTTGCTCCCCCTGAGATTATGCCATAATAATCAAAACTAAAACTTTGCATAATACTCAAGACATTGAAAAGTCATATGAGTTCAATATAACATATCATCTGCAGCTTTTAGATAAGTAGAGGTAAGCATAAGTGATAATCAATAAACATACTTCAAAGAAGAATTTTGATCAAGATAAAATATGTTAATTTATGCACAAGACATGATAGATAATCAAGAACATTAGATCTTGATAAAAAAAAACATGAAAGCTAGGAATAAAAACAGAGAACATAAACATAAGGCATAAGGTCATATACTCCCCCTTTTTGTCAACATCAAGAAAGGTGTGGAACGAATAGATGGAGGTTGTATCTGTAGAAGACTTAAAACAATAGTTCTAAAGAAGAAAATCACAAATAAAGCTAAAAACATATTGTTTAAATACTGATAAAAATATTCTAAGAAAGAGACTAAATAGAGGGTGATTCTGAGGTCTTGGTTATGAAATCTGAAAGATAGTCTATTTGTGAAGTGTCTGAGTAGCTTATTTTTTTCAGTACTTGGAGTATCCTCAACATCTTCAGGTGATTTAGGAGGAAGGTCTTTATTAGCCTCAGATGATGTCTCTTCCTCAGCTTCCTCTTCTTGGTGAAGGAGTTCATTTCCAGCATCTTCCATGTTCTAATCAGCAGCTTTTTCTTCTGCTCTTTCTTCTTGAACTTTTGTGGCATCTTTTTGTTCTTCAGTGTCTGCTGGTGGATCTGTGTTTTGTGCAATCTATTCAACATTAGCTTTAGGCTGTTCAACCTCTTTCTTGGATGGTTCAGGATTAGCTTCTATTTTTTCACTAGGAACCTCTTTTGGAGGTTGATTGCTTCCACCAGCTTCAAGTTGAACTATTTCAGGCATTAACAGATTCATCTTTTCTTTTAGCTTGTCGACTTCAGTTTGACCACTTTCTATCAACCTCTTTATGGTTCCTTTCATTTTGGATTTGAAGTCATTGATCAGCAGTTTCATGTCCATTTCACAGCTTTAAATTCTCAAAAGTTTATTGCCCAGCTTCAGTATTTTCTTTGATGATTACTTTGATCTCCTTTTCTCCAAGCTCCTCTCTAAATAGGATGTTGTCAATCTCCTATTTGGTGTAGAGAACTCCATCTAGGAGAAAAGTGACACTTTCATTCTTAGTCTGCTTTTTGATCTGTTATATCTCTCTTCAGTCTTCTCTGAATCATCTAAGTCATCCGTGAGTTCAATTTGAACTGAGCTAGCAGCTTGAGATGTTTTCTTTGGCCTAAGCTTGGATGTGTATCCAGTTCTTGTTTCGGCTTGGCTACTTTCTACTTTCTTCCTTTTTGCTTTCTCTTTTTTCTTTTTGGCTTCTTCTTTCTTTCTCAATTTTTGTATCTCTCTTTCTTTTTCTTTCTCCAGCTCCTCCATTTTTGTTTTTTAATTCCTCTTCTTTTCTCACTCTTTATTCTTCTTATTTTCTTTTTTTTTTCTTCCTCTCTTCTTTTTCTTTCTTCTTCAACTTTTCCTTTTCTCTCTTCCTTTCTCTCACTCTGAATTTTTTTAGCTTTCGAATTTTCAAGAACATACATTTTTACATTTGATGTACCATACTTTTCCTTAATTTCAACGGAATTGGTGCATCTAGAGGCAATAGAGGTCTACCTTATAGCATGAAATTGGCTGTCTTGTTTGAACATTTGGGAGTAGACCTAGCTAATGAACCTTGTGAGGTAGTCAATAAAGGTGAATGGGTGGATAGAAACTTTATTGTTGGATTAATAAAATCCAGGAGGAAAATGGTACTTACAATGGAGGATATAAGTCTAATGAGGATGAGTTGATTGTTTAGTCTGATCTTGAGACTGAGCGTGAAAAAGAAGTAATAGTGCATGATATAGCATAAATTAATTTTCTTTTTGTTCACTAGATGCCATATTATGCATATATTAGTGGAATTGACATAATCAAAGCTTCCTAGTCTAGGAGCAATGTAATGAGTCATAAACATCTGTCTAATTCTCTGAGGAATATCAAAAGTACCAGCTCTTACAGCATCTTTTGCCTTCATCTTCTTATTTCCAGTAAGAGCTTTCTTGGCTCCAAGCTCATTATACTCTGACTTGGCTCCCATCTTAATCCCAAATTTGGCTCCTTCATCAGGAATATTGTAAGCAACAACAATTCTGTCAAGAGTGACTGTGAATTTGGTGCCTTTCAATACAACAGAGAATGTGCATTGTTCTCCATTTTTTACCTTAAGACTTTCATAGAATTGTATCACCAGGTGTTCATAAACCTTCTTACTTAGCTGCATATAGTCGATTCTCCCTCAAAATTCCAGCCAATCTTTGAGTCTAAACTTTTCCTTTTGAAAATACTTCCAGTCAATACTTTTAGGAGGTATTAGATTTAGAACTTCTTCTACCTTGACTTTCCCCTTCTTCTTCGCAGAAGCCATCTTTTCTTTCTTCACTTTGAAGCTCAGTTCTTCAGAACTTTGACTAGTTTCCTCTTTCTTTCTTTTTCCTTTATCCATCATCTTCACAAGCTAACATGTTTCTCTTTGTATTTCAGTGAAACACAAGGAATTTTGAGAGAAGGTGTTTTGATTTAGGGTTTTTGATGAATAATGGATATTTGGTGAGAAAGTGTTAGGTTTAAATATAGCGCTGAGGATAGAGAAGAGTTTTTCCGTTTGGGGAGATTTAGAACAAGTAACATATAAAAATTAAATTTTTAGCTGTTATTTTATCTCATCAGTTTGTTTCTCTCTCTTCAGTCTCAAACAGAATCTTTTTCAGTACATGTCAATTCGTTAGCTTTACACTTGGTTGACTCCTTTTCAACTTTTGTTTTACTTCCTATACAACTACCACACTCAACCAATTTGTTAGCTTTTTCAAAAATTTAAAGCAAAAAAGACTATGAAGGAAATGAGAGGATAAATCAGTACTTATCAAGAAGAAAAAATTATAATTTTTAAGTATATTCAATTTTTTTAAAATTTTTCATATTTTTGGCTATAAACACAAGGAGGGAAAAAATTTTAATGCATACAAAAGATATGCTTATGTACAAAACTATGATCAATGAAATAATGCAACTAAAAAGAACAATGCAAATACAAGAAATTAATTTTCTAACTTTAAAAGCTCTCTTCTGATTCTATAGAAGTCTTCCTAATTCAAAGGTTTTGTAAAAATGTCTTCCAATTATTTTTCAGTAGGAACAAAAACAATTTCAATGTCATTATTTTGAATGTGATATCTGATGTAGTGATGCCTAATTTCAATATGCTGTTCTTGAATACAGAACAAGATTTTTGCTCAGACTAATAGCACTTGTATTATCACATAAGATAGGAATTTTAGAGTAAGTCATACCAAAGTTTTCCAATTCCCCCCTTATCCATAGTATTTGAGCAACTTATCTTCCAACAGCTATATATTTAGCCTCAGTTGTGGACAAGCTAACTGAAGTCTTCTTTCTCTATTCTAGGAGATTAATGCATGTCCAAGAAATTGACAACTTCTAGAAGTACCTTTCCTGTCTACTCGACTTCCTGTAAAGTCAGCATCACTATGCCCAACAAAATCATGGGTGGTATCTATAGGATACCAAAGACCTAGGTCTTGGGTTCCTATAAGATATATAATTATCATTTTAACAGCAATAAGATGTGATCCTGTAGGGCTAGGTTGAAAACGGGCACAAAGACATACACTAAAATGAATATCAGGTCTACTAGCTTTTAAATAGAGTAGAGATCCTATCATACCTCTGTATAGTTTGCATTCCACTGATTTACCTTTGTTATCTTTCTCCATTTTGACTATTGTGCGCATGGGTGACTTGCTCTCCTTAGCTTCAATCATTTTGAACTTTTTAATCAGTTCCTTTAAGTATTTAGACTAATTAATGAATATTCCTTCTTCCATCTCTTTGATTTGTAGTCCAAGGAAAAACACTAAGTTCTCCCATTATACTCATTTCAAACTCATTCTTCATGAGAATACTAAAATCTTTGCATAGCTTATATTGAGTTGAGCCAAAAACTATGTCATAAACATAGACTTGGACAACCAGATTATCCATCAACATAGAATTGGACAACTAGATTATCCTTCTTCTGACTTTTGGTGAACAATGTTTTGTCCACTTTTCCTCTAATGAAACCATTTTCTAGCAAAAATTTGCTTAGCCTTTCGTACTAGGCTTTTGGAGCTTGCTTGAGTCCATACAATGCTTTGGTTAGCTTGAACACAAGGTCAAGATGGCTGGGATCTTCAAATCTAGGAGGTTGCTCCACACGGACTTTTTCTTTAACGTACCCATTTAGAAAGACACTTTTTAAATCCATTTGATATAGAAGAAAATTCTTATAGCATGCAAATCCACACAAGATTCTGGTAGCTTCAAGATGAGGGACTGGAGCAAAAGTTTCTTTAAAGTCAGTCCCTTCTTCCTGGTTGTAACCTTTAGCCATAAGATGAGCTTTGTTTCTTATAATATTTCCATGCTCATCAAGCTTGTTTCTGAACACCCATTTGGTTCCTAATGCAGGCTGATCTTTGATTCTTAGAACTAAATTCCATACACTATTTCTTTCAAACTGGTTAAGTTCTTCCTGCATGGCAACTATCCAGTTTTCATCTAGTTGAACCTTTTCTATTGTCTTTGGTTTGATTTAAGAAACATAGGCTACATTTCCCATTATCCTTTTGAGCTACATTTCCCATTATCCTTTTGAGCTCTTTCCTTGTTGTAACTTTACTGGATGGACTGTTTAGAATATTCTCTTTTGAGTGATACCTGCGATATCTCCATTCTCTGGGAAGATTGTTGTGGTTGTCATTAGCTTCATCTTGTTGATCATCAGCTTCAGGATGATCATTTTCTATATTTTCTTCTTGTTCAACCTCTTGCACTTCTTGTTCAAGATTTTCTTGAGTTTGTGTGTTCTCTAGATTGTTTTATTCCTCAATTTGATTACCTGCAAGGAAATCTACATCTCCACTAGACATTATTGGATTAGCTTAAAAATTAAATGCATAGTTTCCTTAACAATCAAGGATCTTTTGTTGAATACTCTGTGTGTTTTCCTCTAATCAAAGTACCCTAGTCTAATGCCCTCATCACTTTTTCAATCAAACTTACCCAGTTGACTTTTATCATTATTATGAATAAAGCACTTTCACCCAAAATTTTGAAGTAACTTATAGAGGGTTTTTTGCCTTTCCGCATTTCATATGGAGTCTTTTTCAGTGTTGGTCTTACTAATGGATGGTTTCATATATAATTATTTGATTGGGTGAGAGAATTGAAGTTTTCGGATGGTTATGCTTCTAATTTGGGAAGATGTGTTGATGTAAACAGGTTGAGAATGTCTGGAATGAATAGTCATGACTGTCATATTTTATGCAACGACTTTTGCCAATTGCATTGAAGGAATTCTTGTCTCATTTGATTTGGAAGCCTATTACAGAGTTGTGCTTGTTTTTTAAGGAATTGACTCAGACATCTTTGATGTCGGCCGATTTAGATCGGTTGAACAATGATATTCCTATAATTCTATGCAAACTGGAACGTCTATTCCCTCCAAGTTTCTTTGATTCCATGGAACATCTACCTATGCATTTAGCATATGAAGCTAGTTTGGCTGGACTGGTCCATTACATATTAATGTATCCATTTGAGAGGTAATCCATTTTAATCTTCAATGTCTATTAATCAATGCCTACTATCAGAACTTTCTTTCTAATATTTGTTGTTATACACAGATACTTACGAAAGCTTAAGAGAAAAGTCACCAACAAGAGTAAAGTTGAAGGTTCAATTGCGAACGCATACTTAATGGAAGAAACGGCTAAGTTTGCTTCCTTTTACTTTGAACATGAGGGACCGTCACTCATTTGATGAGTTTGTCGAAGTTACATGACTATTGAGAGGAGGATAATGGGGATGAGGATCACTTTTCAATATTCAGACCTCCTGGTAGACCTACTGGTCAATCTTCAAAGAGGATGCTAACAGATAGAAAGTATCATGCTGCACATACTTATGTTCTTTTAAATTGTCTGAAAGTTGATGAATATTTTAAGTAAATATTTATAAGAGATAAACACTATAAAAGTAATTATAATTTTTTGTAAATAACTTATTATTAATGCATTGAACTTTATTGGATAGGACATATGTAGCGGCATTACGCATACTGAATCCTGAAATCTCAAACATTGAGGTTGATACAAATCTTGATACTAACTTCACAACCTAGTTTCACACATAATTTAACCTAAATATACATAACTGATGAAATGTTGAATATATGTCTAACTGGCATACATTCTTTTTCAATTTATAGGTTCATGATCCTGAAAATGAAGTTTCAAACCGCATACATTCTTAGTTTATCATACGGTCCTCTAAGACAAGTCACTACTTATGATGGATATATTGTGAATGGGTATAAGTTTTATATTGATTTGTATGGATCTAATTGAGCAGTAACTAATAGTGGTGTCTGTATCCAAGGGACAAACTACAGTGCTATAGAGAATGATTATTATGGCATATTAAATGAGATAGTAGAGTTAGAGTACTTGGGTGAACCAATTAAAAGAACAGTATTATTTGATTGTGATTGGTATGATATGACTTTAAACAGAGGAACAAACATTCAAAAGAAATATAAACTTGTTGAGGTTCACATTCATAAGCTACTTCAGAAATACAAAACATTTATGTTAGCAACCCAAGCAGCTCAAGTGTATTTTTACAAATATCTATGTAAGAAAAAGAATAGGGCAAATTGGGAGGTAGTATGTAAGGTGAAAGCCCAGGGTGATATTGACATGCATGAGTCTTCGACGTTAGATGTAATTGTTGCCCCCTACCAAGAAGAGCTGGATGATGAAAATTGGCTTGTTGTTGTTGAAATAGATGATGAGTGCTACAGACAAGGAGGTTTTGCCTCAGAGCCTAAACCATGACTAGCAACTGCGGCATTGTGTGTTCAGCTGTGGGGTTGAAGTGGTAGTCGCCACTCGAACTGGCATCGGGAATGTCTTACAAGGTGTACATCCCAATTCCTCTTAAGAATATGAAGGATGCATTGACCCTAGATATTCAAGGATCGGACTTATCAATTCCCAGACATGATTTTTTACCCAATACTCCTAGTATTATACCAACCTTCATTCCTTCTAACAAAGCAGTAAAAACATACAACAATTATAACCTACCTTTTACATATATACATGCAATGGTGAGTTTCTATTAACAAACAAGAGTTAATTTTAAGGATTACCAACCATCAATTAGGGTCAATTTACATGCAAAATAGCCATAACAAGCACATAACAACCAACACAGCAACACAACCTAGGGTTTCTACCATTTTAGACCTAAAGTGATTACCAAATAGCATTAACTAACCAATTTCATGCATAAACAAACCTAAATAATTACCAAAGGAAGTTCAAAAGCTTACCTTGTCGCTGCATTCCACGTGAAAGCTACTGAATACTTATTTACAAACTTGCAGAACCACATATTTTGACAAAATAGGACCTTGGGAAGCTGAATAAGGGGCAACACCACTTCAGGGACTGGCGTTTGGGCCCAACGGCACTTACCCATAGGCATTTGGGCCCAACACCACTCCTGCTTGTGGCGTTGGTGACCAGACAGAGAACAAAAGATGCAATTTGATAAAAAAAACAAGGTTTTCGGGTTTACCAAACCCCAAAAATTCACATACAAAGACGGAAATACATAAAATAATCACCAAAACATACAAAAATGCATGAAACATGGTAAAACGATCATGCCATACATAAAACACAATAAAGACATAAGCTTTGCAAGTAAAACATCCAAAGACTCAACCTTTATGCATAAAACGTGCAAAAAATGCAAGCTTTCATATCAAATATGCAAAAAGACATAGACTTTATGATTAAAACGTTAAAATAATACTTTTTCATGCATAAACATATAAAGAAACAAACTTTAAACATCCAAACACTAAAAGATAACAACTTTTAATGCTAAAAGACGAAAGGAACAACTTTCATGCTTAAAACTCAAAAGAAACAATTTTACGCATTTAAAACAAGTTCATGACATCAAATGATTTAGATCTAAAATATAACACACCAAAACATGCAAAGAAACCAACTTTACACATTAAAACATAAAAAAGGCGCAATCTTTATGCATTAAACTCAAAAGACATGACTTTTAGGCAAAAGAAGCAAGCTTTATGCAAAATAAACTATTTTCATACAATAAAACATGAAAAGAAACAATATTTATGCATGAAAAACATGTCAAAGACATCAAAACTTCAAATCTGAGCATAGAAACATGCAAACATGTAAAAGAAATGATTTTCAACCATTATAATGCATGAACAGGGCATTTAAAGGCATTTAAATCAAATCAACATGCAAAAACATTATTTAAACGTGTAAAACAAATGATTACAACAACATAACAAACAAAAACAAAGAATCATGGTATGCACATCATGAAAACCATAAAAATACAAAGAAAAACAAAGGAATATGATAACTTACCTCTCAAGAAATCACCTAGAAGCACTTGATAACCCTCAGATCTAGTTTGAGTGACTTTTGTGTTACTTTTCAATGATTAAAGGCTACTAGAACATAGCTTTAATGAATTAGAACTCTAAAAACCCCTCTTTAATGCAAGAATCAAAGAGTTTTTAGCTTGTTTGATGAAAAAACCAACGTAAAGTGAGTGTCTTTAGCTATGAATGAGTTTTAGAGCATTAGTATGAAATACTAAACCTTAAAATTCGTATGGAATGTCTGCCTCCCTCTAAAGCCTAGTTTTAGATGTCTTTTTATACCCGGTTTAGCTTAAAACTTAAGCTAGGGCTACCACAATCAGTTTTCTAATGAAATTCACTGACTTAAGGCTAAAGTAAAGGATATTTTAGACAAAAATAGCTCTCCAGAGCTTTGGGAGGCGTGTACGACTCATACAGGCCATTCCAGGCTGAAACAACCTAAAAATGGGCTTTTTATAGTTGAAATCATCTGACTGGTGTTGGGTCCTTATGGTGTTGGGCCCAACTCCACTTGGAAGAGTGGCGTTAGGCCCAATTCCACTTTTTAGAGTTGTGTTAGGGACTTCTGGGCCTCCAAACGTCCGATTTTGCAAAAACTTAAAACTGAGAAAATGTGCGGAATGGCCTCAACTATCAACCAGTAAAATTTCAAGTCATTTAGACACTTGTAGAAAAAGTTATGATAAAAACCATCTAAAAAATGAACCATTTATGCTCAAAACCGGATTTTGGAGAAACACGTGTTATGCAAGCTTAGAAAACACTCAAAGTGAAGCAAATATAACCTCTAAAAAGCAATGTCAACTCAATTCATGCTATTTAAAACATGAATGATCATCACTAGGCCTCTGAGCCGCTTCCGTATTCATGCATGAAAAATTAGGCGTTAACAGTTTGCCCCCGCATTGTCAGAGGTTTGTAGTATTATCCAATAATATGGAAAATGATGACAAAGCAAAAACCCATAATTTTGAAAAGAATTACATAGTAACCTTGGACCTCGCTGCCTTGGTTTAACTCTACGGGGATTTACCTAACTAGACTCTAAGGGTTTTAGGAATTTGATCTCGGACCTTAGCTACCTTGACCAACTCCATGGTGAAATATGCAATTTAGGAATACTATCGATGTGAAGAATTGGAATACTATCCAAGTGCAAGAATACTATCTTGGTGAGAAATTCAGAATACTATCCAGGAGCAAGAATACTATTTTTGGCTCAAGAGTTGGACTATTATCCAGATGTAGGAATCCTATCCTGGCTTGGGAGTTGGAATACTATCCAAATGTAGGAATCCTATCCTATCTGGGAATTGGAATACTATCCAAATGCAGGAATCCTATCCTGACTGCTTCATTAGGGAATATCTATTTACTGAGACTTGGATTCTGACTGCCACAGGGGATGTTTCCTTTTTTGCCAGAATAATTCTATTAAGGAAATAAAATTATTCCGCTTTGGGAAAAAATTTTCTTACTTTGATTATTAATCAGAATAACTCCATTGGGGAATACAAGCTTATTGAGATAATTGCACTTGAAATAGCTTCGCTAGGGAAATAAAACTTCCTCAAAATACTTCTGGCATTACTTTCATTGGGGAAAATTATCTTCCAGACATAAAATTACCACTTATATGCTTAGACTCACTCCAAATATCTCATAAATTTGAAATAAGAAAAGAGATCTCTAAAAAAGAAATTTTCTGTAATGTCTGTCATTTTTTCTATAATCCTCTATCATCCTCCATCATTTTGACTGTAATTGACTGTTATTCATACTAATCATCTAAAATTTACCCCCAATTGGACTCAAATTTGCCACCTTTAGCCTTAATTCTGATTTAGGACCTATTTGCAACCAAACTTCTATCCTTCTTTGAAAATTTTCTTCAGGGATCAAAATGGTAATTTGCCAATTTGGCATTATAAAGTGGCGGGCTACACTCTTTTTTTGGCAAAGAATTCAATTTAATTTACCCAAACTTCATTTCTCTCTTATTTCTTCATTTCTTAACCAAATCAACTCAAACAAAAAGAAAAATGGCTAATAATCCAGACTTAGAACCCGTTTGGAACCCGATTACCCTCTTCCGAGTCAGAGAAGAGATATTAAAAGCTAATTATCATGGAATTCAAAGAGGAGGAAGGATTTCTCCACTATCAAATGCCAAATTCAACCTCTGTGGCTCGATTGGAGACCGGGTAAGTGTCTAAACACTTAAATTTGATTGAATTTTGACTGGGCATTGTGAAATTTGTCAAAAATTTGCAAAATAAAACTAAATTAGAAGCCAACGGGACTGACTTAGGTCCAACACCACTGCCACGAGTGGTGTTGCCTGCAATGCCAGTCGTATGACCAGCGTTGGTGGTAACGCCATTACTAGGGCTACGTTGAGCCTAGTCTCAGTCCCAACAGTGACTTTAGACTTTGAACAGTCCTTCGATTCTCATTTTGATGGTTTTATGTGTAAAAATAGACTGATATATGCAAGTTATGAATGATTTAGACATGATTTACACATTTTATGGACAAATTATGATAAAAATGTGATAAAAATGATGTTAAATGAATAATTAATGTACAAATGATTTTAAAACAATGTTAAAATAATGTATGAATAATAATTAAATACAATTATGCATGAGTAGATGTTAAATATAATTATTCATAAAGAATGTCAAATATAATAATGCATGGATGAATGTTCTGTTGGCTTCTAAGGTTAGAAATAAAGAATGAATTCAAGAAATTAGATGACTGAGTTAGGAAATATACCTGTTATTTATCTTGCAGGGGGATGAGACTACTTTTAGCTATAATGGAAATTTCTCCAAGGTGCAAGTAGTTTAGAGAGGATTACCTCTAGGTGTGCAGGCTTTAGTACTCCAGGTTGGATTTGGCCCTCTTCTTTCCACGTTTCCTGAGAATGTGGATGAGCAAGTGAGCTCTCGATGTGATCGCCGTTCCATGTAGGCATTGATGGAGCGATGGTTTGATACTACCCACACATTTTCAACTACCATGTGGGGAGTATACTATATCTCCAGCTTCTTTTTTTTTTTACTATTACTGAATTAGCTTGTGCTGGTGAGCGGATCTTTTGGGATGGAGAGATATACTCAGTCCATCATGATGTTCAGAATGAGTATATCCTTCAGATTTTAGGCATGGTTCCCGGGCTGAAGAGCTCCAAGAAGCTCTATGTTGGTGCATTAGCTAGACACCTTTTGAGTTATAAGCCAGAGTTTGACTGGAGTTTTGAGCAGATGGCCTGTGTCTTCATTTTGTATTCGCTGCGTAGAACCATCTTCTATGATATGAACTCTACCATCGACTTGCTCTTCATCCCTATTCTGAGAGACTTTGATCAGATGAGCCCCTACTTTGGCCTATCTATACCCTTGCATGGATAGGGTTTCCCGTGGTGGTACTAAGTTTTGCTGCTTCTGGCATGCCACTCATGTGAGTTACTTTTCCTCTTGCTTTCCTTGATTGCTTTACTTGCTTTATACTTCCCTGACTCTTCCTTTACAGGTCTGGGCTATTAAGTTGGGCTTGATTTACCAGTTCTTCCCACTGGAGAGTAGATATACATTCCCTGTCCCCAGACGTTGGGGTTTACAATGACTGTGCATTCATGCTGCTGACGTCATTGGTCATCGCATGTACCTTAACTCGCTGACTACTAGGGTAAAAAAAATGAAAACAAACTTGTTAGTTTAAAGCAATTGACACGAGTTTGAAAATACTTACCTTGATTCTTTCTTTTTCCAGCTTGACAGGGATGGATGGGCCCGATGGAAGGATTGCCGCCTTCATTTTGTCCTTGCTTCTTTGCCTAAGGATTCCTTGAGGATTCTCCTAGAGGTCCAGGACTTAGGATGTGGTTCCTGGGAGAGAGGACTCGACTTTAGTACATGACCGACTTTCGTAGAAGGTGACGAGTTGACGAACCGTACTCTAGCTGCAGCTCTTTATGGCTTCAAGTGTACATCCTTTCTTTCTCGCTCTAAGGATTACACTTCTTTCCTGTGTAGGAGGTGCCTCCCGACTCTACCATTATCAGCTAGGATGCTTGTAAAGGTAAGATATGATCTTTTCTTCATTTCTCTGATAACTTTATGTCTTGGTTAGATGACTCACAATCAATTTCTCTTTTTCAGATATCCATGGGTGTTGTAACCTTCTCCAATTCTAATGAGGATGAGGATGATGGAGATTCTAGAGGCTCTGATGATGATGATGATGATTGTGCCCCTAGTCCTGGGCCAGTTGTTGCTCCGGAGCTGAGTAGGAGGACTCATGCTTCCACTAGAGGAGCTATGCCTAGTTCAGGGGCTGCGAGACCTCGTCCATCCCACTATCCATCCAGCAGTCAAGGGGACATAGTGCCAGGCCATATCACAAAGTATCTCAAGCTTTCAGTTCATCATAGGATCGTTGCTGGCCTTGTTGAGCATACCTTCCATCCTACAGCTGATCCTTCCATTTCTTATACATATGGATGTACTCATGTAACTCATCTTGACATTCTTTCTTCATTT
The DNA here is from genome assembly GCA_948193215.1 of Bocquillonia castaneifolia. Taxonomy (NCBI): domain Eukaryota; kingdom Viridiplantae; phylum Streptophyta; class Magnoliopsida; order Malpighiales; family Euphorbiaceae; genus Bocquillonia; species Bocquillonia castaneifolia. The sequence continues at coordinate 2,015 of CANYLF010511079.1, read as the reverse complement.
CACACCTGTATTTAGATTCTAACTCTTTTATCCACCTAGGTTCCTATCAATGAGGTCTCACGACTGTCATCATACTTTCAGGCCAACAAGGCTCATCTGATAGAGACTTGTGACACATGGAGGTAGGCTCATAGCTTTTCTTGTAGGATGGTTGCTGAGTTGAAGGCTTAGCTTTCAGCACTGGATATCCCAGCTGAGGGTGCTGGTGGAGCTCAGACTAGTGATCAGCAAGCTGGCAGTGAGACTAAGAGTCAGCCAGCTGATGGTGATGAGGAGGACTCTGAGGAGGAGCAAGAGGAAGATGATAAGTAGATGTCCTTGTTTCAGTATTTGAAATTGTTTTTACCTATATTTCACACATTTGTTACAAATATGCGGATGTATGCATGATTGTTAAACATTATGGATGCATGTATGCTTCTTATACTACTATAAGTGAATGCATGCAAACTTTCTAGCTAATGCTTTTTGTTATACATATGATTTTGTAGATTTATGTATGCATGTATGTCTTTTATGATTTTAAATCATGTATGTATGAAATGTTGTGCATGGAATCCTCCCAGAACTCTAAAAATCTGTGTCGATCATCGAATCACTAAGGGGAACCATGTCAGGGCCCAACGCCACTCAAGGGAGTGGCGTTTGCCACCAACTCCACTAAGGGACATGCGTTTGGTGGTAACGCCACTCTTCAACTAGCGTTGGTCCTTAACGCCAGTCCTTCACTCCTTGGGCTTTTCTCTGTGATTTACCACTCTGTTTTGACTCCTTTTCAAATCAGGACTTCCCCATACTTTGTAGTTTATAAATAGAACCCCGTAGGGCAGCTTTAAATCTTTAGAAAACACTAAACACCCTCTTCATAAGTTCAGAGATGTTTCAGAAGTCTGCAAACACTCTTAGAAAACATCTAGGAAGCATGGAAACAGCAACCTGGAATTCATTAGACCAATACCACCTTGCAAAGTTTAGAGCTTTCCTGAATTTCCCGTTCGACATCAAACTCCTTCATGCAGCTACGAAATGCTGGAGTATCAAACATCATGTCTTCCTCTTTAATGAAGTTGAACTATGCCCCTTGTTTGAAGAATTTGAAGGCATTCTTAACAAGTTACACTACTCTAACGCTCCCCTAGCATTGCCTTCTGCTTATAATCAAACCCCAGAATCTCTAGTTGGTTTCTTTGGACTAACCCTAGGTCAGATACTTCCATGTATTGAAGATCAGTCTATCCTAACTCAACCCTTATTGGAAATAGAAGGACTTGGCAAAGGATCACCAGCATCTATCTTTATGCCCAATTCTTACTAGTTTCTACTGAAGGCAGAGGTAATTTCCAGATTGCTCATGTTTTAAAATAGGTTCAAAGTGGCCATAACCCCTTTCCTATTATCCAGGTTGAAACCATTATTGGTTTAGACTCCATCAAGAATACTCAGCGCCTTCGAGGTAGCCTGTCACGGCCTAGTTTCGATTATTAGGAATAAACATTAAACATATCATGTCATTTACATCATAATTGTGTGTAATGCATTGTATAATATTGATTGGTAGAATAATTTTTGGAGAGCATCAAGGTTTATGGAAGTTTGGGTTAGTAAGGACCTAGTTGTAAGAAAAGTTAGAAGACCTATTTGTAAAAGAAGTATGAGAGTTGGACTAGATGGTTAGTAGGAGTAAGTTTGAGGGCTGGTGTAGGCAAATTACTTCTAGAAGTGGACAAGTGTCTAAGTGGGGTAATGGGAAGACAAGTGGCTTGAGATGGGAGTGGATGAGTGGCAATGAAATAGTAATAATAATAATTAAATAATAGGTTAGTGGATGATCTCTACAAGAAATAGTACACCTTTTCTTCATTTCCTTCTCATCTTCTCTTCATCTTCTTCATTTCTTCATTTCTTCTTCTTACTTTACCCAAAACACCATTTTTGAACTTTAGAGCTTTTGAGTGAATATATATATAGTAAGTTTAGAGGAGTTTTTCTTAACTAGAAGCTTAATTGGTGGATTG
>CANYLF010510594.1:0-10516 GCA_948193215.1 Bocquillonia castaneifolia | reverse complement strand
AAATAGTTTTCCATTTTTTTTCATAATTCACCAATTAAATTATCCATTTTACTAATATCAATTCAATCTATCAAAAATATAATAAATAAGTATACACAGAAATTTTTTATTTATTATACCCATATTTAATTGATTACCCATTTAATATACCATAATAATTAAATCCACCTATTTATATATATGTCACACAACAAATACATACCAACATTTAGCATGCAAAACTCAATAATCTAGGGGTACAACCGGGGTACCCTCACACACACAAAAATACTTATTCCCTCGTCTGATTAGCGATTGTAGTCCATTCGCTCCAAATCTGATGCTCTTTATCCAAAACCTATGCGAATTAATGTTCAACATAATTTTCACTAATTTTTGAGACACAACTATTATTCAAATTATTTATTTAAAAACACCGCTAAAATTATATATAAAAGTTTTTAAAGATTGCCGACATCTAATTTTTAGATTTCAATTGCATCATTAAGATCAGCATGAAAAATCGAGTTCGGCATAATTTGTCGAGGAATAGTAACTTGAGAACAGTACCGTATGTATGAACAGTGCGTATATGTGAATAGTGCGTGAGTCCCACCTGTATAAACGGTGTCAGAATTAAATTCTGAAAACACCAATGGACTACTCTCAAGCTCTTGATTATAGATATATAATCAGGTTTATAAAATAATATACAGATTTAATAGAAATTGAGAAATTATGTTTAGAATTTTTTACCTCAGATTTGTAAATTTCACCCAGTGAAAACCAGTAATATACCACTTGAAATGAAGGTGGAGAGACCAAGAATCCGTAGAAACTAGAATCATTTAATTCTAACTCCATATGTGAAAGTTATGGGAGTTAGAAACTTGAGAGAGTTTTAAATATAATATAATATATATATATATATATATATATATATATATATATATATGTTGCAAATCCGTTTTCTTTTTTTTTTCTTTATTTTTTTTATTTTTAAATAAAAATGATTAATTACCATTTAACCCCTAGATTTTTTTAAATATTACAACTTAATCTTTATAAAAAATTTTCTTACAATTACATCCGGACTAAATTGTAAAAAAATTTTTTTGCAATAATATTTATTTATAAATCCTCTCAAATATATATTTTATTATATATTATTTTTATTTATTTTTATTTTTTTAAGGGTGTTACACCTACGTCCACGGGTAAAGGAGAAAATAAAATCCACTAACAAATATGAGGAGTAAAAAATATGTAGAGAATAACCTCATAACCCAAAAGAACAAAAAATAATCAAATAGTTTTTATCCCTCAAATTGTACAAAATAAACTAAATGGACTAAACTGAATTTTATACCTAATAAAGTAACTAAACACCCAAAAGCATTACACCCACACAAACTCATATCCACAACTCAATTGCTTTCAACCAAGCATAACACTAAAAAATGGAGCACACAAATGAAGCAAAACAATATGGCTATTTATAGCCAAAGAGTCAACTTGATCACTGATGGATAAGTCTTGATCCGTCCTGCTCCTGCTAGGGTCTACCGGCTCGATATATCTCTGCACAAGTAGGACAAGCCTCGGGGGTGGGGTGTTATCCCCAAAAACCCTCTGATGCCTAAGTCAGTATGTGTTTGCTAGGATAAGTGTATAAAAGGTTAAGAGTGTGAGAGATTAATTACCTTCCCTGGAGGATCCTTCTTAGCTTATGTAGTGCTAGAGTTAAGGTAACCCTGGTTTACCTTCTTGAGGGTGGCTTTCCAATCCTGTCCCTGAGAGGAGCGAGATGGGCCTCGTTGGGCCCAAAGCAATGGTAAACCATCACTACTCTCCCCCAAAAAGAAGTTAAAGTTATTTATGACTTTCCTGGTTTAGATCGCTCTTTGCCTAAGATGCTCTTCATGAAAGTAGTGTTTATGAAGGCTTGTGCTTGAAGCTGGAAGGTGTGTGATGGCGAAACCTGATGGCATTGTATGTAGAGAAAATCTCTTATTTTGCGAAGTCAGGTAAAGTCACTTTTCATATGTGACGCCTGACGGTGTCTAGTTGGTGACTGTTTCATTTGCCCATACGAAGCCTCTTGGTCTTGCGATTAAGGAATGATATCTTTTACTGCGAAACGTTATGATGTCACATGGGAGAGGCTGCCTTTTCCCATGCGAAGCTTCATGGTGTCGTAATCAAGGAAATTTACCTTTTATTTGCGAAGCCTGAAGGTGTCGCATGGGAGAATTTTACCTCTTTCATGCGAAGCTTCATGGTGTCACAATCAAGGAAATTTACCTTTAATTTGCGAAGCCTGAAGGTGTCGCATAGGAGAATTTTATCTCTCTCATGCGAAGCTTCATGGTGTTACAAGTAAGCAAATTTATCTTTTATTTGTGAAGCCTGAAGGTGTTGGATGGGAAAATTTTACCTCTCATGCGATGCTTTATGGTGTCGTAATCAAGGAAATTTACCTTTTATTTGCGAAGCCTGAAGGTGTCATATGGGAGAATTTGACCTCTCTCATGTGAAGCTTCATGGTGTCGTAATCAAGGAAATTTACCTTTTATTTACGAAACTTGATGGTGTTGCACATCTTTGGTCTTTTTGTTTTTTGTCTCATTTTTTTAAAGTGACGATTTGTTTTCTCCTGCCACCTGGGTTGGTGACGTTTGGGATGTCAATCCAGCTATCTCTTCTACTTCTTTCTCGTCCATCGAGGCATTAATGTCTTCATTATAGAAAGACCATCTTGCCCCTGCTTAAACTTGATCCAATGGTCATAACTTTTTCCCGCCCAAGGGTAAGGTGGTCAAAAAAATCCGTTTCCTTTATAAACTTACATTGTCCTAATTTTTTCATTCTACTTCTCTTACTCCACTTTCTTCTACTTCTCTCTCTAGACTTTGTGCTTGCTCTTTAACTACTGTACTTTTTTGGTTCGCTCGGCTCTGTTAGGCTTCGTATATATAATTTGTCATACTCTACAAGGTTTTATCTCAGTTGATCACTTAATAAGGTTATTCTTACCATGTCTATTGAGTATCCTTTGATTGGTGCCCCGACCCCGGATGAGTTGGCCAATTTCCAGAAGGCTCTTGATGATGTGAAAATGAAGCCTTGTTCTATCGTGTCTAGCTTGATTAGTTTTGATAATGTTAGAGCTTGGTATAACTTGCCTGAAGGCTATAGTTATTAGACTTTCTGCAGATGATAGTGCGACATAGGACTTAGGTCCAAACCAGATTTTTGAATATATTGCCCAGCTTGACGCGAGACTGCAATTCCCTTTGGATGAGCTGCTCCTCGTAGTAAACCATGTTTTTGGGATTCCCATAACCCAGTTACACCCCTATGCCTTCCGAACCCTATTTAGGTTATAAACATCTTTTTGCTGAAAAAAGCCTATTAGGGAACTTAGAGAATTTTACTCAGTTTAATAGCTTCGCTGGGCGAGGTCTAGATTTTTTCTTTTCAGTGTCACCTCATGGAAATTGAAAAATTTTTGATGGTCTTCCGGGTAAGGTTTATGATATTAATAAATCCCTTGTTATAGTTAAGCATGACTCAGCCTTTGTTGGCCTGCATCGCCAGTACTTGGCAAAAGCTCATAATTTTAGGTTCACTTTGGATAATGCCTTAAAGGTATATTTTTCTGAGCTTGTTGGCTTGCTACACAATAAGCCTGTAGATGTAATTCTTGTGGTACAGAAGTACCTTGCATCGCAAAACGATCCCCCTTCACTAGCCTCAGTGTGATACGAGCAAGAAGGATCATCTAATAATGAAGAGGCCGTTGTGTTGCGACATGTTAATATCTTTTTGCTTATGTTTTAACTTTTGTCTTTTGTAATATATGTAGAAGGATCTCGCTGATGATTTTGGTGATGTGCTTTTACCTCCAACAGCTGGGAGTGGGTCAAAGAAAAGGAGTTGCATGTCTGACTCGTCCAAAGGCTCTTAGAAAAAGAAGGTTGTGGGCGGATCCCTTACTCGTGAAAGGTCAGGTCATACCTTGACCAAGATTGCTGTGGATAAGGATGCGGCTCCACGACATCCAACTATCTCTAATAACCCTTTGCTGTCCCCTTCTACTGGTAGGACTAGCACTAATTCTTTGGTTCACGCTCTGATCATTGAAGATGGGTCACTTATACCTCCTGAACCCACGAACCTCGAAGCTGGGTCCGCAGTGGATGAGCATGGGCAGCATTCCAGTTCTTACTACTGGTTAAAGAAGAATCGCTACATTGCATCGATTGACAATGACCAGTATCTGGATAGGATTAAGAGGGTTCTGGCTTTGCCCAAGGGCGTCAAGCGTGTGGCAGATAGCCACCCTCATGATGCCATCAGCCAAAGGATTTTTCATATTATTTCATTACCCTTTTCCTGCTTGAGTCGCTTACATCCCCTTCTTAGTGTTTTTTTTACTAGTTTTTTTATGCCTGTAGGCTGTGCAGCAACTTTTAGGGCTGGAGCATTTCGGGGCTCATGCTACTCAGGAGAATGGCTTGAGTGTCTCGGAGCTGGAGAAAGTGAAGGCTGATTTTGAACTTTTTATGAAGGCCTATAAAAAGCTGGATGATGCAAATAAGAACCTTCTGTCAAGTGATCAGGCACTGTGACAAAAGGTGGCTCCGTTGGAAGAGGAGAATTAATTGCTGAAAGAGTAAGTGGAGGAACGTAATAAGACAATCGCCTCTAATTACGATGATTTAGGGGCCGCTAAGATATATAAGAAGTAGGGGACTCGCTACTGTGAAGCTTATAAAGAAAACTGTCTGAAGAGTATCAAGCTGTTGGATCTAAACTTCAAAAAATCCCTTCTTGACATGTTCAAGAGCGAAGTGTCGGCTCTCTCCAAAAGGTGCTTTGCTAATGCCATCGAAAATAAGGATTGGAATGAAGATTCTTACAACGGTTATCTCTCTACTTTGGATGTGGAGGAATCTGGAGTTCCAAGGAGGATGATAATGAGAATGCAAATCCTCAAAGTGAGGAAGCTGGGGAGCATGACCAGGTGGGTGGGAATATAGAAGGCGAGCCTGCGATGGGGGATAGGGCTCCGCAGATGTTGGATGCCAATATTGTTAATGAAAATGCGGCATAGGGCTAGCCTTGCCTTTTTGCATTATTATGTTAATACTTATTATTATTCTTGTATGTACTTTCAGATTTTAGTAATGAAAAATCATTTTAGCTTTCCTCTTGATTTGTGTCTCAACGATCCCTCTCCCAGGGTCTTATTTTGATTTATTTCTGAGTCCACTCTCGGGCTCATCTTCTTGTATTTATTTGGGTGAATCTGGCTTGTGTAAAGGTTGATATTTTGAGCGAACCATATAGGCTTCGCTGTATAACAGGTTTTGTCCATGCTTACTCCTTTAAGTGTCACTTTTATGATCAACTCTGTGAGGCAACTATATGTTTCTCTGCCAGTTTTAGCAAAGTCACGAAATTATTTTGTAACTTGAACTATTTTCTAGTATGTTCCTCTAATCGCCATGTTATTGTTGCCTAGGGCGATCCCCTTAAGGCTCGCTGATCGTATTCTGATTTTCCTACAATTTTGCCCCAGCGAAGCTTGCAGGCGTCACTTTGGAATTCATTTTACTGCATTGACCCTTTAGGATTCCTTGGCTTCGCGCTTGTGGTTGACCTTTTTTTTGTCCTTCATTTTTAGAGCAGTGTTTATTTACGGCGAAGCATATCTTGCCTTATATTCGAGGCAAAGCCTGTGGGGTGCGAGATCGTGTCTCATTTTTTTGATCAGGGCGAAGCTTGTAGGGTGCGAGATCGTATCTCATCTTATGCTTGGGACGAGGCCTATAGGGTGCGAGATCGTGTCTTGTCTTATAACATTGATGAACCCTGTAGGGTGCGAGATCATGTCTCGACTTATGCTTAGGGCGAAGCCTGTAGGGTGTGAGATCGTGTCTCATCTTATGACCTTGGTGAAGCCTATGGTGTGCAAGATCATGTCTCGTCTTATACTTAGGGTAAAGCTTGTAAGGTGCGAGATAGTGTCTCATCTTATAACCTTGGCAAAGCCTATGGGGTGCGAGATCGTGTCTCATCTTATGCTTAGGGTAAAGCCTGTAGGGTGCGAGATCGTGTCTCATCTTAGGACCTGGCGAAGCCTATGGGGTGCGAGATCATGGCTCGTCTTATGCTTAGTACGAAGCCTATAGTGTGTGAGATTGTGTCTCGTCTTATGATTAGGGTGAAGCCTGTGTTAGAACCCTGATTTCTCATAAGTGCAAATAGTGGCTTCTTAGGCCTTCAGTAAAATTATAAACTCTGGCAATCATAGTGCCTTACAATTAAACATTCTACTAATAATACTTTTTGAGCAGCTTCGCATTTTAAGTCCTTAGTAATATGGATCCATCCACGTGAGCTAGTTTGTAAGCTCCTTTTCCAACTACTGCCTCTACCTTGTAAGGTCCTTCCCAGTTCGGCCCGAGCTTGCTCGTTCCTGCTTCACCCTTGCCTATGTCAGCCTTTCTAAGCACTAGATTAACCACCTTGAATTGCTCCGTGTCTCTCTTATCCATCCTTATAACTTCATCTAAGTCAGCACACTTTTGGGCTAATGCCATTACCTCAGGGAAGGATGATGGCTTAGCTGTAACCAGCTTATCTTGCAACTTCCTGAACATGATCCCTTTCCTGAGTGCTTCTACTGCTGTCTCCACATTCAATTTATCCACCAGCATGGCTTCCTTGTTAAACCTCTCCATATAGGCCCTTAAAGATTCCCCCTCTTTTTGTTTGCATCTATGCAAGTCACTAGACTTCTTACTTGGTGGTATATTTGTCAGATATCGTACCTTAAAGGTAGATGCCATATCCTCAAAGCACGCCATAGAGCCACTTTCCAGCCTGTGGAACCATTGCTGGGTAGACACTGTCAGGGTGGTGGGGAACACCCGACAAAGCGTGGCATCGTTCATGCCTTGCTGTAAGGACTTTACCATTTTGAACTTGGCCACATGCTCCTTAGGGTTGCCAGACCCATCAAAGGCTTCCATTTGTGGCATTTTTAGCTTATCTGGCAAAGCCTCTATCAGAATATGCCAAGTTAGTGGGAACCTAGTGTCCCCCAGCCTGTCTTCCTTATACTCACCCCTCTCGTACTTTCTAAACATATCCATTACTTTTCGGCCAAATTCACAGTCCCCGTTCTGATCTACCGGCTCACCTTCTTCCTTCCTGAATGGGTGGGAGCTGAGGATTCTACTTCATCGTCTTTGGTTTTGCTTCTCTCTGGCTTGCCTCCATCTCCTTTAACATTCTTTGGTATTCCTTCTTTTGTGAGATCCACTAACAGTGGCTGACCTTTTGGGTTTGGGACTTCTCCTCCTTGTGTGGCTGGGTTCTGGGTATTTATGGGTGGTTTTTGGAGTTGCCCTTCCGTCATTGCCAACATTCTCTCTCAGAAGATTGCCATCATTTCCTCTATTATTCCATCTACTGCTTGTGGGTTTAGGTGGTTGGGAGTTGCCATGGTGGCAGGTATAGTGGGGGGTGGTGTCTGGTTACCCTCAGAGGAGAAAGATTACATCCGAATGGGCTCCAATACCCTAGAGGGGGTGGAGTGAACAAGTTTCGAGTAAAAGTTGAAAAAGTCGGAGATGTTTCGTTGTCTGAGAATCCATTATAAGTTCCATGTTGAAAGAACGGTAAGCGGGTACTACCGGTGATGTGACCTCCCCCTACTCTGGCCATCGTCATCGTAGCCCATGTTACTGCCACCCTTGTTTGGGTGATACCTAGGCTGGGTATGCCTGGTGCTACCGCCATGGTGAGTCCGCTAGTTGCTAGTGTAGCAGCTGCGAGCCCGTCACCAGCTGCTAGCTGAGTCTGTCTAGCCTGGAATGTTCCAGCTGGTAAAGTATTACCTGTGGCCGAGGACGCTGCTCCGCCCTCTATACTCATTTGTAAAGGTCTTTTCTTCCGATCACAACTTTCACCGCACCAAATGATGGATCAGTCCTAATTCGTCCTGCTCCTACTAGGGTCTGCTAGCTCGGTATATCTCTGCACAGGTAAAACAAGGCTCAAAGGTGGGGTGTTATCCCCGGAAACCCTCTGATGCCTAAGTCAGTATGTGTTTGCTAGGATAAGTGTAAAAAGGGTTAAGAGTGTGAAAGATCAATTACCTTCCTTGGAGAATTCTTCTTAGCTTATATAGTGCCAGGGTTAGGGTAACCCTGGTGTGCCTTCTTGAGCTTTCCAATCCTGTCCCTGAGAGGAGCGAGATAAGCCTGGTTGGGCCCAAAGCAATGGTAAACCATCAATCACCTACCCATAAATTTGGTAGCCATAATTTTTGACAATTATTATTTTTTTTTCTTCTTCTTTAAATGATCTTGCTAATTTAAAAAAATTCCAATTAAAAAATTCAACAGTTTAGGCATGTATGATTTTTTTTTTATCTAAATAGGTATTTTTATTTGGATCATTATATAATGATGGAGCTTTTAATTAAGTTTTGTCATGTCAAATACTCTGCATATGTATATTTGATATTTTAAACTTGGATATTCCACGGTCTTCGAGAAAGAAAATATTCGGTTGTATTTTTTAAAAAAGGACATTGGGATGTTGTCTTTAAAAAAAAGGTCATTGGGATATTGACAAGTACGCTTATATTTTATATAACTAGTTATTTTCTTCTAGTGCGTTACACGTGGTACTCATTACTGATATAATTATAATCTTAAATTATTTTTTTTACTTTTTAAACTAAACCATATTAATTGATTAATACAAAGATAAAAATTTATAAACCTTTATAATTTTAAGTCCTTCATCTTTTATTCATGCATTTTAATTTTATGTCTTCAATTTTCAATACATGCTAAAATACCAAGAGGGGGGGGGGGGTGAATTGGTGCGGAATAGAAAAATAAAATTACTTCAAGAATGGATTAGAGAGGAGAATAAGAACACAAAAGATTTATAGTGGTTCGGATCCAACTTGTCCTACATCCACTCTCCCAAATACACAATTTGGGGTTTCACTATCCACCAAGGATAACAAGGAGATTTACAAGGCTATCTCCAACCTTTACAATGTGAGATTTCAAAAGCTATCTCATGACCTTTACAATGAGTTTTACCCAAGGCTCACTCACAAACCCTAGTGTTTCCAAGAGGCTAACACCAAGCCTTTACAATGAGTTTTACAAATGGCTAACTCACAACCATCCCTAGTGTTTCCCCAACTCACAAAGAATTGACACTAGTACAATGGATAACTAATTCACTCAAGCAACAAATGCTCCAGAGTTCTAGCTACCCATAACCAAACAACCAATTAATTAAAATGATTAAAAAATAAGTTTACAAGAGTTTGGTTATCAAAGAATTAATGTTCTTACTTGAAGAACATTTATGAAGGGTATTTATAGCCAAAATACCCAAAACTAGCTGTTAGAAACAACCTCAAGGGTGTCTCTAACGGCTAGTTACTTTTTGCATAAAAAGCACTCACATCTGTCCAATGGCTAGTTTTTCAGAGACTCCATTGAATGCCGCAGGGGCGACATCTCTTACCGCGGGTGCGAAATCACTGGACAGAGGATGCCTTTGAGAGCGGCTCTCTGTTTGATCAAACTGCGGGGCGATATCTCTAATGCGAGCACGTAATCACCCTGCAGAGGATGCCTTTGAGGAGCGGCTAGATTACCTTGAGGAGCGGCTTGATTTCCTTTGATGAGCAGCTTTTGTCTAATCAAATTGCGGGGGCGATTTAGTCCATCGCGGGCGCGACCTCAAACCTTTAGAAAGGGGCTCTCTGTTTCTCAAATCGCGGGTGCGATTTGGGATGTCGCGGGCGTGGATCTAAGTGTACAGAAGCCTTCTAAATTTTCACCAAAAATTCTGGGAACGATTTCCTTTTCGCGGGCAAACTTTGTCATTGGTCACGGGAGTGATCCTCACATCTCGGGTGCGATATATTATCGCGGGCGTGGATCTCCTTATCACGAGCGCAGTTTTCAGGAGTCATTCAAAACTAGCTTGGTTGAAAACCTACACACTTAGGAACTTTGTTAAACAAAGATAAAGGGTTGTTAAACTCAAAATAAGATGGATGTATGCCACTAAAGCCAACAATCTCCCCCTTTTTGAGTTTGACAACCAAAAAATAAAAAATCATTTTCTAAGTTCAAAAACTTAAAAATAAAGGAGTTAAGTGTGTGAGTTAATGGAATTGCTCCCCCTCAACTTGTGTCAGGTTTTTTAAAAACATAAAACAAGTAGATTTCTCCCCCTTTGTCAACTCAAAAAGCATAAAAGAGAGCAAGTAAAAAAAAGGAACTCATTCAATCATCATTACAAAGATGCAAAAGAAAATAAATTATTCATGAGATGATTCTGATGAGAAATATGAGAGAAAAAAGCTTAGCTTGAGTAGATCAAAATATTTGCAAGAAGCATTTTACTCTCCCTCAACTTAACTTCCCCTCTTTTAGAGTCTTGTTGACTTTCCCAAATTGTAGTTAAGCATCCACAAATG
>CANYLF010510530.1:0-10151 GCA_948193215.1 Bocquillonia castaneifolia | reverse complement strand
AAAATTTACAATAATTTAGAACAATTAAATCAAAGAGTGCTCCCATCAAGCATCCCTAGTTCACTCTTGATGAAGTTCATGCGTTCTTCATTTAGAGGTTTTATGAAAATATCGGTTAATTGGTTAGTTGTATCAATAAATTCTAATACAACATCACCTTTTTGCACATGATCTCTTAAAAAGTGATGCCTAATATCTATCTGCTTACTCCTAGAGTGTTGAATTGGGTTCTTTGAAAGATTTATTGCACTAGTATTATCACATTTGATGGGAATGTGATCAATAGTTAACCCATAATCTTTCAATTACTATTTCATCCACAAGACTTGTGATCCACAACAACCCGCCGCTACATATTCGGCTTCAACGGTTGACAAAGCAACACTAACTTGTTTCTTAGAACACCAAGAAACTAAGCAATTACTAAGTAGTTGCCAAGTATCGGAAGTACTTTTTCTATTCATTAAGCTACCGGTATAATCCGAATCCGAGTATGCAACTAGATCAAAACAAACTCTCTTAGGATACCATAGTCCTAAATGCATTTTGCCATGCAAATATTTCAAAATTCTTTTGACAGCATGCAGATGAGATCCTTTAGGACATGCTTGAAAACGAGCACATAAACATGTAGCATACATAATATCAGGTCTAGATGAAGTTAAATAAAGAAGTGAGCCGATCATACCTCTACATTTATTTTCATCTATATTCTTACCCTTTTCATTCTTGTCCAATTTTATTATTGTGCTCATGGGGGTTTTGCTTGTCTTGCATCCTTCCATGCCAAAGCTTTTGATTAATTCTTTGGTGTATTTGGCTTGATTGATGAAGATCACCTCTTTGCCTTGCTTGATTTGAAGTTCTAGAAAGAACTTGAGCTCTCCCATCACGCTCATTTCAAATTTCTTAGTCATACACTTAGCAAATTCTTGGCAAAGTTTTTCATTAGTAGCACCAAATATAATATCATCAACATAAATTTGGACAATAAGCATATCATGTTTATGTCTTTTTATGAAGAGAGTAGTGTCAACCTTCCCTTTTCCAAAACTATTTTTGTAAAGAAATGAACTAAGCCTTTTATACCAAGCTCTAGGAGCTTGTTTCAAACCATATAAGGCCTTAATTAGTTTGAAAACATGATTTGGATAATCAAAACATTCAAAACCAGGAGGTTGTTCAACATACACTTCCTCTTCAATGAAACCATTTAAAAAAGCACTTTTAACATCCATTTGAAAAAGTTTGAAATCCATGAATGATGCAAATGCTAAAAGAATTCTAATGGCTTCCAATCTTGTAACGGGTGCAAAAGTCTCATCATAGTCAATGCCTTCCTCTTGGTTATACCCTTTGGCAACCAATCGGGCTTTGTTCCTAGTGACTTGACCTTGCTCATCCAATTTGTTCCTAAATACCCATTTATTACCAATAATTGGATGATTCTTCAGTCTAGGTACTAAGTCCAAAACCTTATTCCTTTCAAATTGATTGAGTTCCTCTTGCATAGCAAGTACCCAACTCTCCTCTTGGAGTACCTCATCAACATTTTTAGGCTCAATTTGAGATAGGAATGCAATATTAGAATCTAAGAGTTTATGTTGGTTTCGAGTACTTACACCCTTAGAGGTCTCACCAATGATATTGTCCTTGGGATGATCCTTAGAAAATTTCCATTCTCTTAGAAGATCTCCATGCACTTGTTGGTGATCCACATGTGCTTGATCATCTCTTGTTTCTTCTAATGCATGTTGTTCTTGTGGTTGGTCATCATTGTTAGGTTCCTTTTTACTTTGAGTTTCATCTCCTCCAATGTTGAGCTTATCAAGGTTACCTATAATTTCATCACAAGAAACATTACCTTTCACAAGATCAAGTTTACTAGATTCATCAAAGGTAACATGCATAGAGTCTTCAACAACTAGAGTTCTTTTATTAAAGACTCTATAACCTTTACTCGAGTTGGAATAGCCTAGGAAGACCCCTTCATCCGTTTTGGATGTGAATTTTCCAAGATAATCCTTGGTGTTAAGAATGTAACACTTGCAACCAAATACTCTAAAGTATGAAATGTTGGGGTGTTTTACCATGCCAAAGCTCATAAGGTGTTTTGTTCAAAATAGGTCTTTTAGAAACACGATTCAAAATGTAACATGATGTATTGATGGCCTCCGCCCAAAAATAAGTTAGTAAACTATATTCATTAAGCATTGTTCTAGCTATCTCAATCAATGTACGATTCTTCCTTTCAACAAAACCATTTTGTTGAGGAGTTCTTGGACATGAAAAATTATATGAAATACCTCTTTTAGAACAAAAATTTTCAAAGGCTTCATTTTCAAATTCTTTTCCATGATCACTCAAGGAAGTTATAAATTATCCTTTTTCATTTTGAACACGTTTTGCAAAACATTTAAAAGTTTCAAAAGCATCATTCTTATGAGTAAGGAATGCAACCCAACAAAACCTAGAGTAGCCATCAACAATGACATAGGTGTAGTGTTTTTCACTCAAGCTAGCAACTTGTGAAGGTCCAACCAAATCCATATGAAGTAATTCAAGTGGTCTAGAAGTACTTACTTGATTCTTTGGCTTGAAGGAGGTTTTAACTTATTTTCCCTTTTAACAAGTTCCACATATCTTGTATTTGGAGAATTTGATTTTTGGTAAGTCTCTTACAAGCTCCCCCTTGCTTAGGCTATCAATTAAATCCATGCTAGCATGTTCAAGCCTTCTATGCCAAAGCCAAGCATCATTGCTAATAGACACAAGACACTTTACATTTTGGTTAGTAAGGTTTTATAGGTCAATTGTATAGACATTGTTGGTTCTTTTACCTTTGAATACTTCTTCATCATCCAAAGATTTGGTTACTAAGCAAGTATTCAAGTCAAAAGTAACTTTAAAGCCTTTGTCACGCAATTGACTTATATTAAGGAGGTTATGCTTTAAACCATTAACAAGAAGCACATTTTCAATGCAAGTAGAGGATTCCATACCAATTGTGCCAATGCCAATTACCTTACCTTTGGCATTATCATAAAATACTACTGATCCTCCATTTTTCATCTCTAAATTGGAGAAGAGACTTTTCTCACCGGTCATGTGCTTGGAGCATCCACTATCAAGATAACATTCGCTTGCTGCCATTGATGTTTTCAAGCATACCTCACTAGAAGAGTCCTCCATGGCCATGAATGCAAGGTTGGCAATTTCATCCTCACTCTCCTCTTCACTTCCACTGTCATCTTATGAGGAGGAAGGGATTTGTTCATCTTCATCCCATCCGACACTAAAGCTCTTCTTGTGCCTTCCTTGGAGTGTAGGACAATCCGGTTTGATGTGCCCCTTCTTGCCGCATTCAAAGCATTTTATTAAGGAGCTACTCTTCTTGGAGCTTTCTTTCTTTCTCCTTCTATCATTGCTTTTGCTAGATGACCCTTTTCTTTCTTGAATCATCCTTATCACTCACTTGGAGAGCAATACAAGTTGTTCTTCATTAGGCCCACCCTTTCCTTCTTCATTTTTGCCTTCTTCATCTTTGAGAGGCTTTGAAGGTGATGTTTTTCTTCTTTTCATCTTTCCTCTCACTTGCTTCTAGCTTCTCATCTTCATCATAGTTCATCTCATAAATTAAAAGATTACATATGAGCTCATCGGTTCTCATGGTGGAGAGATCATTGGAGTCTTCAAGTGAAGAAATTTTGGCCTCAAACCTCTTCCTAGGCAATGACCTAACAATTTTCTTGTTGACTTCACAAGGACTATAAGTTTTTTCAAGTTTCCTTAGCCCTTCCACCAAAGCTAGAAGATAATTGGTGAGGGAGGTGACATTTTCATCGGCTAGCACTTAAAGGTTTCATATTGATAAACAAGAAGTTCAATCCTCTTATTTTTGACATCGGTTGTGCCTTCGTGATAGTTTGCCAATGTTGTCCATATGGCATGGGCAGTAGTATAATGAAGTACCCTAGCACATTCTTCTCTAGATAAAGAACCAAGTAAAATAGACATAGCTTTGTGGTTCTTACCATTGCTTTTTTGATGTGCATCCACCCAATCCTTTCTGTCAAGAGTTGTAGTCACCTCGCCTACGGTTGTGGTTAGTGGTGTCCATTCATTTAGGACTTGATCCCAAACATCAATTTGGTCACTATCCAAATAGCATTGCATACGCAATTTCCAATATGGATAGTCACTTCCACGAAGTAAGGTCTTAAGCTCCCAAAGCCATCACCCGACATCTCTAATGATCTTCAAGCTCCCACTTAAGGAACAAATAAGTTGTTAGACTCTGATACCAATTAAAATGCCCAAGAGGGGGGGGGGGGGGGGGGGTGGGAATTGGTGCAGAATTAGAAAATAAAAATTTGCTTTGGAGAATAGATAGAAATTTATAGTGGTCCGATCCAACTCTTGACCTATGTCCACTTCTCTCAAATACAATTTGGGGTTCCACTACCACAAATGGATTACAATGAGATTTAACAGGCTATCTAAAACCTTTACAATGAAGATTTCATAGGCTATCTTCAACCTTTACAATGTGAGATTTCACAGGCTATCTCACGACCTTTACAATGAAGATTTAACAGGGTATCTTCAACCTTTACAAAGATAATTTCAAAGGCTCTCTCCAAACCTAGAGTTTACCAAGGCTCACCACAAACCTAGTGTTTACAAGGCTAACACCAAACCTACCCAAGTGTTTCCCAATCCTCACAAAGATTGACACTTGTACAAGGTAGAAAGATCACTCAACCCAAGCAGCAAATGCTTTAGAGCTCTAGCTACCCACACACAATAAATTCACAAATGAATTAATTGTAAAAGTTTGGCTATATATGAATGTGTGTTATATTTTAAACACAATTAAAAGGGGTATTTATAGCCCTAAACCCCAAAACTAACTGTTGGAAATAGTTTATAAAGGGTTTCCAAAGGATTATTGACTTTTTGAAAATTTCATGATTACCGATGAATTACGGGCACAGAATCCAGGTCGGGGGCATGAAATTTGAAAAGTTGTTGAACGGTATCTTTGTCTCGGGATCCAGCGACGCTCACGGGAGCGAAACAATATTAGCGGGCGTGACCAACTTCCGTAGATAAGGTTGTGCTTACTGATTCTTTGGTCACTATTTTACATGGGCGAAATATCATATCGTGGTCGCAATATTCCTGGTCATGGAGGCGATCTTCATTTCACATCACATATAGAAGTAGAAGTTTTAGCACTATCCAGGAGACTTTGTCGCAGGCGCGATTATAGCAATCACGGGGACGAATGTGTTCTAAAAAGAAACAGAAATTTTAGCACTATCTGGAACACTTTTGTCGCGACCATGATTTCTTTCATCACGAGGGTGAAATTAAATCGCGGAGGCGATCCTTTGGTCGCGGACATGATTTATGGGTCCGAAATATTTTCATCATGTCAACTTAATTTAAATCAATCCTGCACACTTGGAAACTTTGTCAAACATATAATTAAGGTTATTAAGCTCAAAATAAAATAGTTAAAAGGTGCTTAGGCCAACATAAGTCCTAGGATATCGCTCTCCACAATGAGATTCTAACTAGGAAAGAAGCCAATATTGCATGTTATCAACAAAGTGGTTGTCGAAGCTGAAGCCTCATGGAAATTTGGTAACGTAATAGGTCTTTTCAAACAAGAGCACAACTACTAACGTGCTTCTTCGGCAAACGAACGAGGAAGTTATTATGGAGGGTCTCAAAGACTCAATCCAAGCCTCTTAGGCGTTAATCTCTTTCAAGGTTTTTTTTATCTGTTTCCATAAATTTTAATGCTCTAGTTTGGAATTGTCATGGGGGCATTTTGAATGCCAACAAATGTAAATTTGTGAAGACTCTTATTTCGACTCACAAGCTTTCCTTTTTGCTTTGATCGAAACCAAGAGGCAAATTGTTGATGAGTGCTTAAGTAGGAGATTTAAGGAGCATTTAGACTTTGGATTTAATTATATTCCATTGTTAGGTGCCTCTGGAGATTTTCTTTTTTCATGGAATAATAAACTTTGCAGCTGTTCTCTTGGATTTTATCTAGCACTAGATGGATGTTAAATAATGTTAAATCTCAACTCATTGATGTGAATGTTCTCATTATTTATGGCCCTAATTGAGAGGAGGAACGTGCTATTTTATGGGCAAAATTAATACCTATTATTCAACGCTTCAGTAACTTATTTGTGATGGGAGATTTTAATGAAGTTTTGCATCAAGATGAGAGGTCCAATGGTAATCTAACTCCCTCTTTCAGTGTTTTCAAAGCTTTATAAACGACACTAAATTAATGGATTTAGCACTCATAGGTTCTTTATTTACTTGGAGGAATTCTATATCATCCTCAAGAATTGATAGATGCTCCGTCTCTCAAGAAGTGAGTGTTCTTTGGCCTTACCAATCTTTATTGGTTGTTCATACTACTTTATCCGATCATTATCGTCTTTTTTACAAGTCTAGTATTGATAGCAATTGGGATAAGAATCCTTTTCATTCTATTAACTCTTGGTGGGATGATAAAAGGTTTGAACCTTTTGCTACATCTTGTTGGTCAGATATCTCTAGTGCTAACCCAAGCTCTAGTCTTTTCTTTAAGTTGAAACTTTTTAGGAATGAGTTGAAGTAGTGGAACCTTGAGGTTTATGGCGACTTGGATACAGAGATAAGTAATTTGGAAACAGATATTTCCTCTCTAGAGTCATAAGCATCTAGACCTCTAGAAGAATCTATTCGGATTTCAATTGTAAATCTAAAAAATGATATATTCTAGAAGAAAGCTCATAAGGAATCACTGTGGCACCATAAATCACGTGTAAAATGGTCTCTTCTTGGTGACAGCAATACATTTATTTTCCACAAAACAACCTCCAAACATTTTCACAATAACATAATTATGGAGCTTAGTGATGGTGTTTCTACTTACACAGACCCGAAGGAAATTCAGAATTTGGTTTGTGATTTCTATTCTTCTTTATTTGGGCTTCCACTGATTATCCTTATGATTTGAGTTGCCTTTCCTTTCATAAAGTTAGTGATGCTTTGAATGATTTCTTGATTGATCCTTTCACAGAGGAGGAAATCTTTAGTACTCTAAAAGACTGTGGTCTGAATAAAACTCCAGGACCGGATGGATTTAATTTCTATTTTTAAAGGTGGGCATGGAATTTTTGGAAGAAAGACATTTTATCCATTTTCACTATCTTTCACAGTGCAGGAACCCTTCCTAAGACGCTAAAAAGCTCCTTCACAGTGCTCATTCTAAAAATTTAGGGTTTTAATCTTATTAAGAATTTCAAGCCTATATGTCTTATACATGGATTTTACAAAACTGGTTTCAAAAGTTCTCTCTTTCAGATTGAAAAATGTGCTTCCAGAAATTATATCTGAGAACCAATTTGCTTTTGTCAAGAGTAGAAATATTCATGACTGCACTTTCTTAGCTTTAAAGATTGTGGATAATTAATATTCACTCTTCTAAGAAGTCTTTTTTTCTTCTTAAATTGGACTTCATAAAAGCTTTTAACAATGTGTCATGGAGCTATTTGTTTAAGATTATGTCTAGCATGGGTTTTTCCACCACTTGGATAAATTCAATCAGAAATTGTCTTCATCAATCGACAACTTCTTTTCTCATTAATAGGACTCCGACTTCTCAAATCACCATTTCCACAGGCGTGAAGCAAGGGGATCCACTGTCCCCATTTCTCTTTGTAATTTCTATCGAAGGGTTAAAACCTATGTTTGATTGTGCAAGGGATTAGGGTTTGATTAGTGTTTTTCAATTTGGATGTAATAAGGAGATCTCTCTACTTCAATTTACTGGTATGATACCCTTTGCATTATCCCGACAAACTTAGAGGTTCTAAATAATGTGGTTAGTATCCTGCACTGCTTTCATTTGATTTCCGATTTGTCTATTAACTTTTCAAAAAGCTCATTAATCGGGATTGGAGTTTCAAATTCCTTTACTCAACAATGCGCTACATATATTAATTGTAAAGTAGAATCTTTACCCTTTAAGTATCTAGGTTTACCACTTTCATCTAGGAAGGACTGGGACCCTTTGGTGGCAAATTTTACTAGAAAATTATCCTTATGGAAAGGGACTACACTTTTAAATGTCAGAAGACTTACTCTCATCAAATCCGTTTTGGCAAGGATACCTATCTACATGATATCTTTGTATACTATCCATGTTATAGTTACAAAGAAACTAGAAAGGTACATGCGTGGGTTTTTATGGAAGGGGGATCCATTAGGACGTGGTCTATGCCGTATATTCTGGTCTTCTATTTGCTTACCATACTCTGATGGAGGGCTCAGCATTTGCCCATTTAGAGTCAGAAATGTTGCATTGCTCCTTAATGGATGTGGAAGTTGAGATTCTCTAATCCTAATTCTCTTTGGCTCTCTGTGGTTAATTTTTGTTCTCAGGTCCACTCTTGGGAAGATCTCCATGTTTCTAGCTCTCAGAAAACCTCCCTTATTTGGAGAGGTATTAGGCAAATGCGTTTGCTAAATGAAAGTTATTGGTCAATGTTCACTACAAATATTAACTTCAGGTTTTGGATGGAGCTACTACTAGGTTTTGGAGTGATAATTGGTTAGGTTCTACTACACTGGCCAACACATATCCAAACTTATTTAATCTAGCCATGGACAAGGTGATTTCGGTACAATAAGCTATTTCAGATATTGCAATAAACACTGGTTGATCCACTTGTTTCAGGAAACTACATGTGACTGAGCTGACTGATCTCCAAAAACCTTCACACTACTCTAGCTGATTTCAACCTGAGAGCTAATAGTGATAAATGCATTTGGAAATTTGAGAAATCAGGTACATACTCTTCTAAATCATGGATAGCAACTCTCTTTACCATTCCAATTTCCCTTTATTTTAACATTTTTAAAGCTATTTGGAAGGTCTATGCAATCCCTAAAGTCAAATTCTTTTCTTGGTCCTTAATTCATGAAACTTTACCAATAAGAGGCTTCCTTTATTCTCAGCATATTCTTGAGCTTGAAGTGGTAGTTTGTCCTTTTTTGCGGTGAATTTGAATCTCAATCACACTTGATAATACATTGTACTTTTTCTTGGAAATTATGGACCAGCATATTGAATTGGGCTGGAAGCGTGTTCTTGGGCCATCGTAGAAACATAGATAGGGTTGACGATGGAACGAACAATGAAACTTTACGACAGCTTTTTCGTACACGTTCACTTGCATCACATACACAAGTGCTCTCTGAACCGTGCAATAAGGTCACCTTTGGAAAGAAGGTTCCCGATTGGCTTTGTATGAAGAATCCTATCTTTCTAGCCCTAAGTGAGCCATAGATTGTGAGTGTACTAGTCTATAATATTCTTTCCTCTCTTCGGATCTCCAGAATCCTTATAGAGAGCTGTTTGGATTTATCAAGAATGTAGATGAATCTATGCCAGCTACTACACAAGAATTTTTTACTTTTTGGTTATCTTTGATTCATGCCAAGGTTTAGAAAGAATTTTGGAAAACGTTGTGGATGCTATTATCCTAGGAGATATGGAAATATATAAATAGATTGATTTTTAGAGGTCAAGATTCTCATGGTGATTTTATGTATAGTTCTATTTACTTTTCCATTTTTTTTACTGAAGCATAAGTATTCTTTCTCTACTTCTGCTGACAATGTTTTAAGATGCCCTGAAACTTTTCTGTTTCAGTGATTTTGGTCATATCTTATGGCCTTCTAATAATGTTATTGCTTATCAAAAAAATGATTGAAAGATTGGATACAAAGTATTTGATTACTAAAATATTAAAAATTTAATGCAAAAATGTATATAAATAAAAATATTAAAAATTTATTACATATTGTATTTATTTATATAATTTTTTATGTTTTTAAACATATTTTAAATTATTGAAAAAAATTTATATTAATTTTGATTTTAAGAATTACATTTATTAATTATTGTTGGCTTTAGTGGCATCAATCCATCTTATTTTGAGTTTAACAACCCTTTATCTTTGTCTAACAAAGTTCCTAAGTGTGTAGTTTTTCAACCAAGCTAGTTTTGAATGACTCCTGCAAACCGCGCCCATGACAAAGGGATCCGCGCCCGCGGCTATATATCGCAC
>CANYLF010510502.1:0-16439 GCA_948193215.1 Bocquillonia castaneifolia | reverse complement strand
TTGAGGCTTTCAAGCATACCTACAATCATAAGCTAATCACTTATTCTTTGGTACCCAAATGAGTTTGGGTCCTGGGGGGTTAGTGTCAACAAAAGAACAATGGAATAGGTGCTCCCTCCTAACATGAAAAAAGATATTGATATGGCCATGTTTCATGCAATAATGGCATTGGACATTAGGAGAGGAGGTCCTTTTTCTAAGGTCTTTTTGCTTAAGTGTGTGATATTTTTTAGGAGTTTGGCCTTTAGGGATTGGCTTACCCTTGGTTTTACCCTTAGGCTTGCCTTGAAAGGTATTTACCTTCTTGGCCATGGAGACATTAGGTGTCTTTCCTCCTTGCTTAGACTTAGGCTTCCGACCCTTTGTCTTAGCAACATCCACACTAGAAATTTATAGTGAGGATGATTATTTTACAAAGATGGTTTTTTGAGCATTTGAGGTTAAAGCCTCATTGAATCCTAAACCATGCCTCACAAGGGGAGTTCTTTGGGACACCAATAGGGTATCAAGATTCTCCTTACCCTTATGGAACTTGGAGATGGATTCTCTCAAGTCCTCTACCTCATTCTTCAATGAGTCATTCTCTTTCGCAAGAGTCTCCATTGAAGAGATTCTGGATTGAGAAGCAAGTAGTTGACCTTTAAGCTCTCCTTGGGAAAGCTTAAGTGCCTTTACTTGTGCTCTTAGGAAGCT
This sequence comes from Bocquillonia castaneifolia, assembly GCA_948193215.1. Classification (NCBI taxonomy): domain Eukaryota; kingdom Viridiplantae; phylum Streptophyta; class Magnoliopsida; order Malpighiales; family Euphorbiaceae; genus Bocquillonia; species Bocquillonia castaneifolia. Next base: position 15,746 of record CANYLF010510502.1, on the reverse strand, counting down.
TATCTCCTTGTCACTCTCTACACATTTCTTTTGAGCTTCTACCATTCGAGTATGGTAGAGAGTGCATTGGGAGTTAAGCTCCTTGAGGAGATCAATAGGGTCATCCTCATCATCATCATCATCATCACAATCGGAAGTAAAATGAGAAGAAGGAGATAAGTTAGAAGCATGTACCTCATATGAAGAATCATCAATCGCCATGAATGCAAGAGTGGCGGTTTCATGTCCGCTTTCACTCTCACTCTCACTTTCTTGTTGTGATGAGCAAACACTATCTTCATTGTCATCCCAAGTGGCACTAAAGCCCTTCTAGTGTTTGTTGTTGAGAGTGGGACAATCCGGTTTGATGTGCCCTTTCTTCCCACATTCAAAGCATCTTATGGATGATCCTCCTTTCTTCATTTATTTGCCTCTTCTTCTTTTGTCTTTGCCTTTGTTGGATGGTCCTTGTCTAGCTTGAATCATCTTAATGACTCTCTTGGAGAGCATCACTAATTGTTCTTCGGTTGGACCACCTATGGCATCTTCCTTCTTTACCTCATTATCTTGCTCTTGTGTGGATTTAAGAGCAAGACTCTTCTTCTTCTCTTCCTTCTTGGATGAGTCACTAGCTTCTAGTTTTTCATCCTCATCAGGGTTCATCTCATAGATCAAGAGACTACCTATGAGCTCATCCGTTCTCATGGTGGTGAGGTCTTTAGATTCTTCTATGGATGCGATCTTTGCCTCAAACTTCTTTCTTTCCAATGATCTCAATATCTTCTTTTTTTACCTCTCCCAGGCTATATATTTTTCCAAGCTTCCTTAGCCCTTCCACCGAGGCTAGAAGTCGGTTGGTGAGAGTAGTGACATTCTAATCGGCTAACCTCTTGAAGGTCTCATATTGGTAGACAAGAAGCTCTATCCTTTTATTTTTGACTTTGGCTGTGCCTTCATGATAGTTTGCCAATGTCTTTCAAATGGCATGGGCGGTTGTACAATGTTAAACCCTAGTACATTCTTCTTTTGATAGGGAACCAAGAAGAATGGCCATGGCTCTATAATTTTTTCCATTGTTCTTCTTATGTGCATCCACCCACTCCTTCCTATCAAGGACTGTTGTCACCTCTCCTATTGTTGTAGTTGGTGGAGTCCATTCCACAAGGATTTGATCCCAAACATCAATTTGGTCACTATCCAAATAGCATTGCATGCGCAACTTCCAATAAGGATAGTCACTTCCATTGAAGTAAGGTCTTAAACTTGAAATACCTTCACCCATAGACATCTTGAAGATCTTTTACTCCCACTTAAGGTACAAACGAGCAACAAGGCTCTGATACCAACTGAAATACCAAGAGGCGGGTGAATTGGTACAGAATTAAAAAATTTAGAGAGAAATAAGATGAAGTAGAATGAACACACAAGTATTTTATAGTGGTTCGGGCCCAACTTGTCCTACATCCACTCTCCCAAAGACCTCTTTAGGGTTCCACTAACAACAATAGTGATACAAGGGATTTCAAGGCTATCCCAAACCTTTACAATTGAGTTTTATAAATGGCTAACTCACAACCAACCCTTGTGTTTCCCAACTCACCAAGAATTGACACTAATACAATGGATAACTAATTCACTCAACCCAAGCAACAAATGCTCTAGAGTTCTAGCTACCCAAAATCAAACACCCAATTAATTACAAAAAGATTGAGAAATAAATTTACAAAAGTTTGGCTATCAAAGGAATTAATGCTCTACTTAGAAGACCATTTACGATGGGTATTTATAGCCAAAATACCCAAAACTAGCTATTAGAGACAGCCCTAAATATGTCTCTAATGGCTAGTTACTTTTTAAACAAAAGCACTGAAAGTCGTCAGCTCGCGGGCGCAGCTTGATGGTCACGGCCGCGACCTTCCAACGGCTAGTTGAAAAAAGCACTCACATCTGTCCAACGACTAGTTTTTCTTGTACTCCATTGAATGTCACGGGTGCGATATCTCTAACCGCGAGCGCGAGCTCATTTGAATAGAGGATGACTTTTGAGACCTGCTCTCAGTTTGATTAAGTCACGGGTACAATATATCTAACCGCGGGCGCAATATCTCTTGGAGCAGAAGATGCTTTGAAAGCGGCTTGCTTGCCATTGCGGATTGCTTGCTTTGAACAACCCGCAATGTTGATTTCCTCCATTGCGGGTGCAAAGAAGACACCTTTTTGTGAAGCAATTTGATGGATTTGGAGGCGCGGCTTGCTTGCATGAGTGTCGGCTTGCTAGGCTTGTACGGCTGCTTTGTTTTGATCAAACCGCGGGGGCGATTTATTCCATCACGGGTGAGACCTAAAGCCTTTAAAAAAAGGGGCTCCCTATTTCTCAAATCACGGGTGCGATTTGGAATGTCACGGGCACGGATCTAAGCATACAAAAGCCTTCTAAGTTCACCCCAAAAGCCTGGGCGTGATCTCCTATCAGCGGGCGTGCTTCGTCGCTAGCCACTGGGGTGATTCTCTCATCATGGGTGCGAAATATTACAGCGGCCGCGATTTGTAAGAGTCCTTCAAAAAATAGTTTGGTTGAAAATCTACACACTTAGAAACTTTGTTAGACAAAGACAAAGGGTTGTTAAACTCAAAATAAGATGGATTGAAGCCACTAAGGCCAACATAGCAATTATAACCTACCCTTTTACATATACACATGCAAGAGTGAGTTTCTAATAATAAACAAGAGTTGATTTTAAAGATTACCAACATTAATTAGGGTTAATTTACATGCAAAAGGGACATAAATACATAACACATCAAGACAGCAATACAACATTGGGTTTATACCATTTTAGACCTAAAATGATTACCAAATAAACATTATTAACCAATTACATGCATAAACATATCTAAACAATTACCAAAGAGAGTTTAGAAGCTTACGTCATCACTGTATTCCTCATGAAAACCACTCGATACTTATTTACAAACTTACAGAACCATATATTTTGACAAAACAGGACCCCAAGGAACTGAAGAAGTGGCAATGCCACACCAAGGACTGGCGTTTGGGCCCAACACCACTTACCCACTGGCGTTGAGGCCCAACGCCACTCCTGCTTATGGCATTGGTGACCAGACAAAAAACAGAAGATGCATTTTGACAAAAATCAAGGTTTTCGGGTTTACCAAGTTTGAAAAATGTACATACAGAGATCAAAACACGTAAAATGATCACCAAAACATGTCTTAATGCATGAAACATGGCAAAACAACCTAGATCTAAGCATGGCATGCATAAAATACAAAAGATACAAGCTTTACATTCATAACATCAAAAGATCAAATCTTTACACATAAAACATGCAAAAGGCATAAACTTTATTCATAAAACTTCAAAATAACTTAATTTTGCATAAAGAAACAAACTTTAACGTTAAAACATGCAAAAATTACAACTTTATATATCAAAACACAAAAAAGATGCAACCTTTATACATTAAAACTCACAAGAAACGATTTTTATGAAAAAGAAACAATTTTTATACAAAAGGAATGATTTTTATATAATAATACATGAAAAGAAAAGATTTTTATGCATGGACAACATTCAAATAATGCATGGACAACATTCAAATAACATCAAATAATGCAGATCTAAAGTCAAAGCATAAGAACATGCAAAAAAAGATGTAACTTTTAGGCAATTATAATGCATGAACATGGCATTTAATGGCATTTAAATTAAAGAAACATGCAAAAACATGATTTTAACACAAAAATAGAAACAAAACATCATGAACACAATGAATCATGACATACGAAACATGAAAACCATGAAAACATTAAGAAAACAAAGGATTATAATGACTTACCTTTTAAAAAATCACCTAGAATCGTTTGATAACCCTCAGATCTTGTTTGAGTTACTTGAATATTGCTTTTTAATGGTTGAATGTTATTGGAACTTGACGTCAATGGATTAGAAACCTTCAAAACCACCTCTTCAATGTAAGATTCAAAGAGCTTTTTAGCTTGTTTTTGTGAAAAAGTGAATGTAGTGTTGTTTCTCTTAGCTATGAATGAGTTTTAGAGTGTTGATATCTGTAATCAAACCCTAAAATTCGTATGCTCTGGCTACCTCCCCCTAAAACCTAGTTTTTGACATGTATTTATAGCCGACTTAGCTTAAAACTTAGGCTAGGGTTACCATAATCAGTTTCCTATTGAAACTCAATGACTTGAGCTTAAAGCAAAGGATATTTTGGTCAAAAATGAGCCTCCAGGGCATTGGGATGAGGGTACGACTCGTATGGGCCATTCCGGGCCGAAACAACCCAAAAAATGGGCTTTTTACAACTGAGATCGACTGACTGGCATTGGGGGCCGAACGCTAATCTTCCTTGTAGCGTTGAGCCCAATGCCAGTCTCATGAGTGGTGTTGGGCCCAACTCCACTTGGAAGAGTGGCGTTGGGTCCAATTCCACTCTTCAGAGTGTCGTTGGGCCTTTTTGAGCTTCCAAACATCTGATTTTGTAAAAATTTAAAACTGAGAAAATGTGTAGAATGGCCTCAACTAGCAACCAATAAAATTTCAAGTTATTTAGACACTTGTAGAAAAAGTTATGATAAAAACCGTCCGGAAAAAAAATGCATTGTTTATGCTTAAAATAGGATTTTTAGGGAAAACATGCTATGCAAGCTTAGAAAACACTCAAAGTGAGGCTATGCAATCTTTAAAAAGCAAATGTCAACTCAATTCATGCTATTTAGAACATGAATGATCATCACTGGGCCTCCGAGCCGCTTCCATATTCCAACATCAAAAATTAGGTGTTAACAGTTTGACCCCGCTTTGTCGGAGGTTTGTAGTATTATCCAATAATATGGAAAATGATGGCGAAGCCAAAACACATAATTTTGAAAAAGAATTACGTACCTCGACTTCGGTGTGTGAAGCTTAACCTTGGAACTCGGCTACCTTGGTTTAACTCCACGGGGATTCACCTGACTGGGTTCTAAGGGTTTTGGATCTTGATCTCGGACCTCGGCTACCTTGACCAACTCCATGGGGAATATAAGATTCAGAAATACTATCCATGTAAAGAATTGGAATACTATCCAAGTGCAAGAATACTATCTTGCTATAAGAATTGGAATACTATCCAGATGCAAGAATTCTATCCTAGCTCAAGGGTTGGAATACTATCCAGATGCAGGAATACTATCTTGGCTCAAGGGTTTGAGTATTACCCGGATGCAGGAATGCTATCCTTGCTTGGAAAAAATTGAAATACAGGAATACTATCCTGATTGCTCCGCTAGGGAATGTCTATTTACTGAGACTTGGATTCCATGATATTCCTTTCTTTAGGAAATGTAAGCCACTGGGGATATATCTTCTTTAATAACCATGCAGCTAACTATTGTCAGAACAACTCCATTGGGGAAATCAGAAATACTTGACTTGATTGTCAACTAGTTATTCGAATAACTCCACTTTGGGGAAAGAATTTCTTGACTCGATTATCAGGATAACTCCATTGGGAAATATAAACTCTTTTGATAATTGTGCTTAAGATAACTCCACTGAGGAAATCTTTAATCTTGAAGAATTCAAAAGAAAACTTCCTCAAAATATTTCTGGTATCACTCCTACTAGGGAAATTTACCTTTCGGACATAAAATTACCATTTATATGCCTGTGCTAACTTGAAATAGGAAAAGAGATCTCTAAAAAAGGGATTTTCTTCAATGTCTGTCATTTCTTCTGTAATCCTCTATCATCTTCTATCATTCTTGCTATAATTGAATGTTATTCTTACTAATCCTCTATAATTTGCCCCTAATTGGACTCAAGGTGGCCTCCTTTATCCTTAATTTTGATCTAAGACCTATTTGCAACCAAACTTCTGTTCTTTTTTGAAAATTTTCTTCTAGGACCAAAATGGAAATTTCCCAAATTGGCTTTTATAAGTAGTGGGTAGCCCTCTCATTTACCAAAGAAATCAAATTCATTTACCCAAACTTCAATTTTCTATCATTTCTTCAATTCTTAACCAAATCTCTTCAAATAAGAAGCAAAATGGCTGAAGATCTGGACTTGGAACTCGTGTGGAACTCAATTAGCCTCTTCCGGGTTAGAGAGGAGGTATTAAAAGTGAATCTTGGTGGAATTTAGAGAGGAGAAAGGATTTCTCCACTGTCTAATGCCAGATTCGATCTCTACAGCTCAATTGGAGACCGGGTAAGCGTCCAAACACTTCCATTTGATTGAATTTTGACTGGGCATTGTAAAATTTGTCAGAAATCTGTAAAATAAAATCAAATTGGCCGCCAACGAGACTGGGCTGTGCCCAACGCCACTGCCACGAGCGGCGTTGGGAGCAACGCCAGTAGTATGACCGGCGTTGGGGGCAACACCACTGCTGGGACTGGCATTGAGCCCAGTCCTGGTCCCCGCAATGATTTCGGACTTCGAACAGTCCTCTGATGCATGTTTTGATGATTTATCATGTAAAAATAAACTGATATATGTGCAGACAAGGAGGTTTTACCTCAGAGCCTGAGCCATGGCTAGCAACTGTGGCACTGTGTGTTCAGCTGCGGGGCTGAAGTGGTAGTCGCCACCCGAACCGGCATCAGGAATATCTTATAAGGTGTACATCCCAATTCCTCTTAAGAATATGAAGGATGCATTGACCCCGGAGATTCAAGGATCGGACTTATTAATTTCTGGACGTGATTCTTTACCCAATACTCCTAGTATTACACCAACCTTCATTCCTTCTAACAAGGTGATAAAACATGTACAACAATTATAACCTACCTTTTACATATACACATGTAATGATGAGTTTCTAATAATAAAAAAGAGTTAATTTGAAAGTTACCAACCATTATTAGGGTCAATTTGCATGCAAAAGTCTAATAAACACATAACACATCAAAACAGCAACACAACCTAGGGTTTCTACCATTTTAGACCTAGAATGATTACCGAATAGACATTAATAACCAAATTCATGCATAAACATATCTAAACAATTACGAAAGAGAGTTCAGAAGCTTACCTCATTGTTGCATTCCACGTGAAAGCTATCGTATGAAAGCAATCTCCGTAAAACAGCACCGAAGAAATAATAAAAGGGATCAACGCCACTCAGAGACTGGCGTTTGGGCCGAACGCCACTTACCCACAGGCATTGGGGGCCAACGCCACTCCTACTTGTGGCGTTGGCGGTTTAACAACACACAACATGCATGATTTGATGAAAAACACCATTTTCAGGGTTTACCAAGCCCTAAAATGAATAAACAAAGATGAAAACTCATAGAACAAGCATTAAAACACATGAAACATGTCAAAATGACCTAGATCTCAAAACATGTAAAATAGGCTTTTTACAGCTGAGATCGACTGACTGGCTTTGGAGGCCCAACACTAGTCTCCCTTATGGCATTGAGCCCAACACTAGTCTCATGAGTGGCGTTGGGCCCAACTCCACTTGGAAGAGTGGCGTTCGACCCTTTTAGGCTTTCAAACATCCGATTTTACAAAAACTTAAAACTGAGAAAACGTGTGGAATGGCTTCAACTATCAACAAGTAAAATTTCAAGTCATTTGGACACTTGTAGAAAAAGTTATGATGAAAACCGTCTGAAAAATACACCATTTATGCTTAAAACAGGTTTTTTAGGAAAATTGTGCTATGCAAGCTTAGAAAACACTTAAAATGAGGTTATATAATCTTTAAAAAGTAAATGTCAACTCAATTCACTTTGTTTAGAACATGAATGATCATCACTGGGCCTCCGAGCTGCTTCTGTATTCCTACATCAAAAATTAGCTGTTAACAGTTTGCCCCAACTTTGTCGGAGGTTTGTAGTATTATCCAATAATATGGAAAATGATTGCAAATCCAAAACACATAATTTTTTTTGAAAAAAGAACTACGTACCTCGACTTCGGTGTGCAAAGTTTAACCTCGGACCTCGGCTACCTTGGTTTAACTCTATGGGGAATTTTCCTGATTAGACTCTCAGGGTTTTGGATCTTGACCTCGGACCTCGGCTACCTTGACCAACTCCATAGAGAATATAAGATTCAGGAATACTATCCATGTGAAGAATTTGGAATACTATCCAAGTGCAAGAATACTATCTTGGCACAATAGTTGGAATACTATCCAGATGCAGGAATACTATCCTGGCTTGGGTTGGAATACTATCCAGATGCAGGAATACTATCTTGGCTTTGGTTGGAATACTATCCAGATACAGGAATACTATCCTAGGTTTGGAAAATATTGAAGTACAGGAATACTATCCCAGTTGCTCCACTAGGGAATGTGTGTTTACTAAGGCCTAGATTCCATGATATTCTTCTTTAGGAAATGTAAGCCACTGGGGATATACCTTCCTTAATAACCATGTAGCTAGCTGCTGTCAGAAAAAATCCATTGGGGAAATCGAACATACTTGACTTGATTCTCAACTTGTTATTCGAATAACTCCACTTTGGGGAAAGAATTTCTTGACTCGATTATTACGATACTCCACTGGGAAATATAAACCCTTCTGATAATTGTGCTCAAGATAATTCCACTGAGGAAATCTTTAATCTGAAGTAGGAAAAGAGATTTCTGAAAAAGAATTTTCTGTATTGTCTATCATTTCTTCTGCAATCCTATGTCATCTTCTATCATTCTTACTGTAATTGACTATTATTCTTACTAATCCTCTAAAATTTTCTCTCAATTGAACTTAAATTGGCCCCCTTTGGTCTATATTTTGATCTAGGACCTATTTGCATCAAAACGGTTATCCTTCTTTGAATTTTTCTTCAAGGACCAAAATGGCAATTTGCCAAATTGGGTTTTATAAATAGTGGGCAGCCCTCTCATTCATTTACCTAAACTTCAATTTTCTCTCATTTCTCTTCAAACAAGAAGCAAAATGGCTGAAGATCTAGACTTAGAACCCGTATGGAACCCGATTAGCCTTTTTTAGGTTAGAGAGGAAGTACTAACAGTTGATCCTGGTGAAATTCAAAGAGGAGGAAGGATTTCTCCACTGTCTAATGCCAGATTTGATCTCTATAGCTCGATTGGAGACTGTGTAAGCATTCAAACACTTCATTTTGATTGAATTTTGACGGGGCATTGTAAAATTTATAGGAAATCTGTAAAATAAAACCAAATTGGCCGCCAAAGGGACTGGGCTATGCCCAATGCCACTGCCACGAGTGGTGCTGCTGGAAATTCCAGTGGTAGGACCAGTATTGGGGGCAACGTCACTGCTGGGACTGGCATTGAGCCCAGTTCTGGTCCCGGCATTGAGCCCAGTCTTGGTCCCGGTGATGATTTCAAACTTTGAATAGTCCTCCAATGCATGTTTTGATGATTTATCATGTAAAAATAGACTGATGTATGCAACTTATGAATAATTTAGACATGATTTACACATTTTATGGATAAAATTATGATAATATGTGAAAATGATGTTAAAAATGACATTTAGAATAATGTATGAATAATGTATGAATAATGTCTGAATAATGTATGAATAAGGTATGAATAATATATGAATAGTTAAATACGATTACACATGAAGACCATTATGCATAAATGAATATTCTCCTGGCTAGATATACAAAATACAAGAAATTAGATGACTGAGTTAGGAGATATACCTGTTGTTTACCTTGGAAGGGGATGAGACTACCTTTACCTATAATGGAAATTTTTCCAAGGTTCGAACAGTTTGGAGAGGATTACCTCTGGGTGTGCAGGCCCTAGAACTTCGGGCTGGATTTGGTCCTCTTCTTTCCACATTTCCTGAGAATGTGGATGAGCCTGTGAGCTCTCGATGTGATCGTCGTTCCACGCAGGCATTGATGGAGCGATGGTTTGACACTACCCAAACATTTCAGCTGCCATGTGGGGAGTATACTTTGTCTCCAGCTTCCTTTTCTGCCATTATCGAATTAGCTTATACTGGCGATCGGATCTTCTAGTATGGAGGGATATACTCTGTTCATCGTGATGCTCAGAATGAGTATATCTTTAGGATGTTGAGAATGGTTCCTGGGTGGAAGAGCTCTAAAAAGCTCTATGTTGATGCACTAGCTAGACATATTTTGAGTTATAGGCCAGAGTTTGATTGGAGGTTCGATCAGATGGCTCGTGTCTTCATCTTGTACTTGCTGGGTAGCACTATTTTTTGTGATACGAACTCTACTATCAGCTTGCATTTCATCCCTATTCTGAAGGATTTTGATCAGATGAGCGGGTATGAATGGGGCTCCCCCGCTCTGGCCTATCTATACTTCTGCATGGACAAGATTTCTCGCAGTCCTGTGAAGTTTTACGACTTCTGGTATGCCACTCATGTGAGTTACCTTGACTCTTGCTTTCTTTGATTGCTTTATTTGCTTTACACTCTTCTGACTCTTCTTTTGCAGGTCTGGGCTATTGAGTTGGGCTTAATTTGCCAGTTCTTCCCACTAAAGCGTTGATACTCATTCCCTATCCTTAGGCGCTGGGGTCTATAGAGATTGTGCATTCATGCTGCTGATGTTAATGGCCATCACGTGTTTCTTAACTCGCTGACTGCTTCTAAGGTAAAATAAATAAAAGAAAACTGGTTAGTTCAAAGCAACTGACATGAGTTCAAAATACTTACCTTGATGCCTTCTATTTCAGCTCGATGGAGGATGGATGGGCCCGATGCAGGGATTGCCACCATATGCTATTACATCCTTGCCCAAGGATGACTTGAGAATTCTTCTGGAGCGTCCAGGAGTCAGGATGTGGTTCCTGGGAGAGAGGACTCGACACCAGTACCTGGCCAGCTTTTGTAGGAGACCTCGTGATCCACCTATCGAGATGTTCTGGGGACATGATATGATGAACCACACTTTAGCTACAGCTCTTGATGGCCTTGAGTGTACATCCTTTCTTTCTCGCTCTAAGGATTACACTTCTTTCTTGCATTCAAGATGCCTCCCTGCTCTACCTTTATCACCTAGGATGCTTGCTAAGGTAAAATGCCATCTTTTTGCTTTTCTGATAACTATACTCCTTACTAGCATGACTCACAATCATTTTCTTTTTTTTTCATATATCTATGGGTGTTGTAACCTTCTCCAGTTCCAATGAAGATGAGGATGATGGTGATTCTAGAGGCTCCAATGATGATGATGATGATTTTACCCCAGTCCTATGTCGATTGTTACCCCTGGGCCGAGAAGTAGGACCCGTACTTCCACTAGAGGAGCTATGCCGAGTTCAGAGGCTACAAGACCTTGTCCATCTCACCATCCATCCAGCAGTCAAGGGGATGTAGTGCTAGGCCATATCACTGAGTATCCTAGATTTTCAGTTCATCATAGGACTTTTGCTGGTTTGGTTGAGCATACTTTTTGTCCTGCAGCTGATCCTTCCATTTCTTACATAGATGGGTGTACTCATGTAAGCTTATCTTGACATTCACTTTTCATTTTGTACTTGCATGCAGATTCTAACTTTTTATTCACCCAGGTTCCTATCGATGAGGTTTCACGACTATCATCATACTTCCAGACCAGCAAGGCCCATCTGCTGGAGACTTATGATACGTGGAGGCAAGCTCACAGCTTCTCTTGTAGGATGGTTGCTGAGTTAAAGGCTCAGCTTGCAACATTAGATATTCCAGCTGAGGAAGCTTGTGGAGTTCAGATTGGCGAGTAGCATGCTGGCAGCGAGACTGAGAGTCAGCCAGCATGTGGTGATGAGGAGGACTCTGGGGAGTCTGAGGAGGAGGAGGACGAGTAGATGTCCTTATTTCTATTTCTGAACTTATTTTTTTCTTGACATGTTCCTGCACTTCATATACTTTGTACAAGTATATGGATGTACGTATGATTGTTAGACATTATGGATGTATGTATGTTCCCTATACTACTATTAGTGAATGCATGCAAACTTTCTAGTTAATGCATATGTATGCACATGGTTTTGTGATTCATGTATGCATGTATGTTTTTCCCTTATGATTTCTTGTCATGTATGTATGAAATGTTGTGTATGGAATCCTCCTAGAACTTTGAAAATCTGCGTCGATTGTTGAATCACCGAGGGGAATCATGCCAGGGTCCAACGCCACTCAGGGGAGTGGCGTTTGCCACCAACGCCACAGAGGAACTGGCGTTTGGTGGTAACGCCACTCTCCAACTAGCATTGGTTCATAATGCCAGTCCTTCATCTTTTGAGCTTTTTCCATGACTTTTGATTCTGTTTTAACTCCTTTTCGAACCAGGACTTCCCCAGACCCAGTGAGTTATAAATAGGACCTTCTAAGGCAACTTTGAACCATTAGAAAGCATAGAACAAACTCTTTAGAAGCTCTCCTGAATTGCAAACATGTTCCGGAGGTCTGCAAACACCCTTAGAAAACATCTGGGAGACATGGAAACGGAAACCTAGAATTCCTTAGATCAATATCACTTAGCAGAGTTCATAGCTTTCCTAAATTTCCCATTCGACATCAAACTCATTCATGCAGCTTCAGAATGCTGGAGTATCAAACATCACGTCTTCCACTTCAACAGAGTTGAGCTATGCCCCATGTTTGAAGAATTTGAATCAAACTCTGAAATCTCAATCTGGTTTCTTTGGGCTAACCTTAGATCAGATACTTCCATGTATTGAAGGTCAATCTCTACTGGCTCAACCCTTATTGGAATTGGGGAGTTCCAAGCCAAAGAATAGTAGGTCTTGGCAAAGGATCACTAGCTTCTGCCTTTATGCATAATTCCAACTAGTTTCTACTGAAGATAGAGGGAACTTCTAGATAACCCATGTCCTTGAACAAGTTGAGAGTGGTCACAACCCCTTTTCCATTATCTTGGTTGAAACCATTGTCGGCTTAGACTCCATCAAGCATACTTAATGCCTTAGAGGTAGCCCATTACTTCTCCAGGTATGCATCCCTTACCCAGCTTCTATATCCTTTTCTACTGGTCTTGATTACTTTGTTCTGACATCTTCTTTAACCAGATCTGGTTGACGGAAAAGATAGGTGTGTTGATGCCTCCAGCAAACCTTACATCTTATAGGCCTCGACAGTTTCAATCTAGGAGACATGTGTTATCCAAGGCTGAACGTGCTGCTTTAGAGATCTCTGGCGGTTGGACCAACTTTCTCCTATCCAGGAATGAGGAGTTGATCTGCTCGCATTGTCCATAGTGGAAATTGAGCTTCGTCACTACCTCTGTGATAGACAACTATGTGCAAATTGCTAGCTTCGGTACTATCACCTTTTATACCCCCTCCAAAGTCTGCAGGGAGTATGGCATGGCTCAAAGAATATTACATCCCGTTTCGTCCTTTACTTCTTATACTTTTACTCCATTCTTCTTGAGGGAGATCCCAGTTAGAGGGAATGGACGACTTGCTTTCAAGGTAACCTCCCATCAATGATGATCTTCTGGGGGAAAATTAGTGTCAAGTTCAATAGGTTAATGTCCCAAGTCCATGGTATGCGGATATAGTTAACTACTTGGTGGGTGGTGTGTTACCTACGGAGCTTAGCTATAATCAAAGAAAGAAATTCTTGCAGAATGTGAGGAGGTACCATTGGGATGAGCCTTTTCATTTTAAGGCTTATCAGGATGATATAGTGAGAAGGTGTATTCCCGAAGATGAGATTCATGATGTGCTCCATCATTGCCACTCTTCACCATGTGGAGGTCACTTTGGGACAATCAAAACCGCTAACAAGGTGCTTCAATGTGGTTTTTATTGGCCAACTCTCTTCAAAGATGTAAAAGACTTTGTGACTTCTTGTGATGCTTGCCAAAGGGTAGGGAATGTTGGAAAATGAAATGAGATCCCTCAAAACCCCATCCTTGAGGTGGCAGTGTTCGATGTTTGGGGGATTGACTTCATGGGACCATTTCCTAGCTCTTTTGGGACAAATATATCCTTGTTTGTGTTGATTATATGAGCAAATGGGTTGAAGCTACAGCTACCCCTACTAATGATGCAAGAGTGGTCAAGAAGTTCCTCAAGAAGTACATTTTTACTCACTTTGGCACCCTAAGAGCCATTATCTCGGATGGTGGTTCCCATTTTTGCAACAATGTCATTGCCACTCTTTTAAAGAAGTATGGTGTTACTCACAAAGTTGCTATTCCCTACCATCCCCAAACCAATGGACAAGTAGAGTTGGCAAATAGGGAGCTAAAGCTTATTTTGGAGAAAACCGTTGGTAAAGCAAGAAAAGATTGGGGGGACAAGCTAGATGATGCTTTATAGGCATACTGGACCACTTTTAAGACTTCCATAGGTACCACTCCTTTTAAACTTATCTTTGGAAAGTCTTGTCACTTACCGGTTGAATTGGAGCACAAAGCATATTGGGCTATCAAAAAGCTCAATTTTGATCTAAAAGAAGCTGGTGAGAAAAGGCTACTTGACCTCAATGCCCTTGATGAAGTCCAATTCAATGCCTATGAGAGTATCGGTTATACAAAGAAAGAATGAAAAGGTGGCATGACAAGAACATTTTTAGGAGTTTTGAAATCGCGGATAATGTGCTACTTTTCAACTCAAGGCTCAAGCTTTTTCCGAGCAAGCTTAAGTCAAGATGGTCCGGACCCTTTAAGGTTACTAATGTCTTCCCTCATGGAGCAGTTAAGCTTGAAAATGATAAAGGGGAGAAGTTTAAAGTCAATGGGCAAAGAGTCAAGCACTACTCAATGGGCACTCACATTCCGAATAAGGTGTCGGTGCCTTTGAATGACCCAATCAATTGATGAAAGTATGGTCAAGTTTGAGACCTTAAACAAACATTTTTTGAGAGGCACCCCAAGTTCCTATATCCTTTTGTACATATTTACTTTGCAAATGTCTTTTAATTCCATTAGAATAGTGTTATCATTTATTTCTAGCTTTGATGATCTTTATCTTTTAATCCTAATAAACTTGTAATAGTGTTTTACTTCAAAAATCACATCCTTAATGTCACTTTTAATGCTCATACTTTAGGTGTGCTTTGATGGTTGTAATAATTGCATTAGATTCAAACATTTAGAAATAGCTTGTACATAGTTTCTATATAGATCCTTTTTAACATATTTTTGCATCTTAATGTGTTTCAAAATACATTTGTACTTCAATTGAGCCTATTGAGGTTGAATTTTAGGTGTTTTGAGACAATTCTAGCTCTTATTAGCTTCATTTATGTCATTTATATGTGTTTTTATAGGTAAGAAGCTTGAAAGTTGAAGATTGAAACATGGTGGCAGAGGTGTGCCACAGCCCGTGTGCCCCTCCCACACGGCCCATGGTCAGCTCCTGCATCCTTCCCCCAGCTTTTTTCATGCAGAAAAGAAAGGCAGGTCACAGCGCCTTGCCACAACCTGTGGCCACGGCCACACGGCCCATGGCATGCAACTGCAACTTGCCCCCAAACCTCTTTAAAACCCCCAAAACACAGCCCCCCCCCCCCCTCTAAATTAAACCCCCCAAAACACAAAAACACACTCTCTCTCCTCTCTAGCAGCCCCTATTTCTCTCCCAAATCACCAAAATCTCAAACCCTAATTCCAAAATCACTCAACCAACACCAAAATTAACCACACAAAATAAAAACCTATCACTCAAAATGCCAAGAACCAAAACAAGGGCAAGAAAAGGAGACACCCCAAAGTGAAAAGAGAAAGGGAGTTCTTTAAGGAAACAAGAAGAAAGTATGGAGGAAACTCATGAAGATGTTGAAATGCAAGAACCTCAAGA
>CANYLF010509347.1:0-21547 GCA_948193215.1 Bocquillonia castaneifolia | reverse complement strand
GTGAAGCTCGGTTGGTGGCAAATGTATCTTATTCCCGTGCAACTGACACTCATGGCATTTTCTGACCATGTTGATGCAATCTCTATCCATTTTATCCCAGTAGAACCCTTGCCGGACTATCTTTTTTGCTAAAGTATGCCCGCTCATGTGAGGTCCATATACTCCTGCGTGAATCTCGTTCATGACTTCTTTTGCTTCATATTGATCCAGACATTGAAGCAACACTCCATTCAAAGCCTTCCTATAGAGTATTTCCTCATGGTAAGGCATGTTTCTGCTTCCCATTAGCTCCTTCTGGATATTCCCTCTTTTCTATGATTTCAGGATCTCATAGAACCATGGCTTCTCCTTTGGTCCATTCACAATCATTACCCATTCACCTTGTTAGCAGGGAATTATGGCTCTACACATCACTAGAGGTTTCATAGCTACATCGCTAGGGTAGTCCCACATGGATGCCAAAGTTGCTAAAGCGTTTGTCATTTGATTCTCCTCCCTTGGCAGGTGTGCAAAGGTACAATTAGAAATACTCAGGATGTGCATCTGAATGTGCTCTACATAAGGCTTCAATTTCTTATCTTTTACTTCCCAGTTTTCTGAAGCTTGGTTAATGATCAAAATCAAATCTCCATACACTATGAGGTTTCTGACACCTGTTGCAATGGCTGCTTCCATCCCGAAGACACATGCTTCATATTTAGCCATGTTATTAGTGACTTTGAAATCTAACCTCTTAGCTAAAGGAAAACTTTCACCTTCAGGCGTGATTAAGATTTCCCTCACTCCAGCTCCTTTGGGGTTCACTGCTCCGTCAAAATACACCTTCCATCCAGTCGCCTCTATCAGATTAAGTGACTCATCTAGGAACCAATACTCCCATGTTTCTTGCCATTCTAATGGATTAAGAGCCAGAAACTCTGCTACTGCCCTCCCCTTGATAGTCTTCTTAGTCAAGTACTGTACGTCAAACTCAGTCAGCAATACCAACCACTTTGCAAGCTTTCCTATTAACACTAGCACTTCGTATAGGTACCGTAGCGGGTCAACTTTCACCACAGCTTGAACCTGATAAGATTGATAATAATGCCTCAACTTCCGTGTCATCCATATTACTGCTAAGCAAGTCTTTTAAAAATTGTCATATTTTGATTCATAACATAACAGCTGCCTACTAAGGTAGTAGATAGAATGCTTTATTCCATCTTCATTCTCTTGAGCAATCATCGCTCCTATAGCATCGTCCTCCAAGGCCAAGTACAGTATTAATGGTCTCCCTGCCCTGGGAAGTTGAAGGACAGGTGGATTCATTAAGTACTGCTTGATCATGTCAAATGCTTTCTGACATTGATCATCCCATTCACTTCTCTGACCCTTTCTGAGTAACTTGAAAATGGGCTCATAGATCATAGTTAATCTGGAGATGAACCTGCTGATGTACTAAATCTTCCCTAGGAATCATCTGACCTCTTTCTCAGTCTTTGGAATAGGCATCTCTTGAATGGTTTTTACTTTGTCTGGATCTACCTCAATCCCTTTCTGGCTCATAATGTGATCTAAAAGCTTTTCGAAAGTTACTTCGAAGATACATTTCTTTGGGTTAAGCCAGAGGTTGTACTTCTCAACTCGAGTAAAGAACCGGTCTAAGGCTTCAAAATGATCCTCCTTAGTTACTGACTTTACCATCATGTCATCCATATATACTTCGATTTCCTTATGCATCATATAATGAAATAAAGTTGTGGCTATCCTTTGGTAGGTTGCCTCTACTTTCTTAAGTCCAAAAGGCATGACCTTGTAGCAGTAAACACCCCACTCTGTGATGAAGGCTGTCTTGATCTTGTCTACTAGTGCCATTATTATCTGGTTGTAACCTTATAATCTACACACATCCTAACCCTTCCATCCTTCTTGGCGGTTAGGACTATATTGGCCAACCATTCTGGGTAAGTAACAACCTCCAAGAACCTAGCCTTGATTTGTTTTTCAACTTCCTCTTTAATTAGCTTGGCCCATTCTGGTCTGAGTCTCTGAAGCTTCTATTTGACTAGCTTCTTGATGGGATCTATAGGGATACAATGTTCGGCGATCATCCTGTCAATACCTGGCATGTCATCACAGGTCCATGCAAATACACCTTTTCTTTTATTTAATATTTTTTCAAATTTTTCTCTCTCATTAGCAGTAATATCAGATGCAAGAGTTATTTCCTTTGGTTGTTCTTGTGTGCCAATATTAATAGAATGTGTTTGCTCAGAATTAATGTCAAAAATGCTTATGGTATGATCTATGCAATGCACAGTGCCATCAGATAAAGCATCACACAAATAAGTGAAATTGGTGTTCATATCATTGACCTTAGAAAGAAAAATAGAATCTTCCTCAAACAAATCAGACATTATTACATCAGTTTCAGTAGTTTGATAAAATAAATAAACTAAAAAGCTCTCTATGAACTCATCTAACTCAAAAATTACAGCAACATCTTTGGAGTTGATAAGCTCTTCTATCTTCATGTCTTGGATTCCCTTAAGCAGCATCTTCTCTATAGCACGCACATCCAGCAAGTCTTTGAAAATCTTAAAACTAGGCACCTGAATCTTCCCCACATCCACATGTTCAGCCTTCCCTAGGTAAATAATACCACTTTTTGTAACAAAGAAATCTCCAAGATTCTTGCCATCTTTAGCTATCTTCTCTCCATTATAGCCCAAGCCCTCTTTACTTGTTTGCATCTTCAAGTCAGGCAATTGTGTGATACCCTGTTGGTTCTTTCCCAACCCCAATGCAGGTAGGTAATCCATCTTCTTCATCATTTTGTTAACCATATATAGGGTTTCCTGTTCCATCAAAGATACCCATAATCTGAAAGCCTATATGTGCAATGATCCCTTGGGGAATAGCTCTCAGTACATCAACTGATGTGGCAGGTTCAGCCAAAATGGTCAGGACCTCATCCTAGTAAGGAAACTTGATCTTTTGATGAATCGTGGATGGTAACCCTCCTAAAGCATGGAACCATGGTCGACCAAGAAGGACAACAAATGTCATTGGGATGTCCAGCACAGTGAACTCAACTTCTGAAATAATAGGACCAGTTTTAATCTTTGCAGTAAATGTGCCTTCAACTGCCCTTTTGAAGTCATCATAAGCTATTAGATCATATAAAACAAGTAAGTGACATTATAAATAGAGATATTAGAGGAATATAATGAGTACTAGTGATATATTTTACATTACAAATAAAACTAAAGTTAGAAAATTTGAAAATATAAATCAAAAGACAGAATCAGGATTTAATGACAATACTTCAATAAATAAACAGGATGCTATTATAATTGGACAAAATAATTTAATTATACAAATGTTAATTACAATACATAATGAAATTGATTCACTAAAAACAGATATAAATTCTCTTAAAAATATAATGTTTGCTACAGATGCATCAAAATTAAAAGACATAACAAATAAACTAGGAAGTATTTCAATAGAATCAGGTTTAATAAAAAAGAAAAATAAACAAAGTCATAGGTTTATATACACTGAATAATGACAACAGCAAGAACAATACCCTTTACAGGTACAAGTAGAGTATTATCACAAGACATCAACACAAGTAATAGTTTTTTCCAGAGATTAACAAGTAAAAAGGACAAAGAGCGATTAAAATTAGAAGAAATAATTGAAATAGATGATAAAAGTTATGATTTGTTTATCAAAGATGGAATACCTAGTCTTAAGCCAGAAGTGTTATATAATAACAAAGGAATAATTAAAACAGGATTAGTTGGTGCAAACAAAGAAGAAACAATAAGTTTTGTAGATGGACAAGCCATTAGTACAAATATAATATCAAAAGAAACTATACAGAAAATTAAAAAGAAAAATTATAAATTAATACACATAGGATGTATAGTAATAGCTGTTAAAGGATTATTTAGAAAAGGAACAGGAACAAAAGTATTAGCTATGTTACATGACAAAAGATGGTTAGATACAATAAAAGGACAAATTGCATTAATGGAAGTAGACATGAATAATGGAGGTGGAATATTTTACTGTTGCCCAAACATATTTTTAACATTAGATGAAATCCATCATATACAATTAGGAATAAAAATTAGAGGATTTGAAGAATTTAGTGGTGAAAATTTAGTTTTAAACATTTCTTTTTTAGGAAAAGCAACAACAAAAAGTTTTAGTAATTATAAAGTACAAATAGATGATTTAATAAAAATTATAACAGGTAAAGGTATAAAATTTAGTTTACCTACACAAATAGGATCAGAAAAGTTAGCAGGATTAGAATGGAATTTAGATAAGTTTTATGATGATAATAAAGCTCAGCTTATACCCAGAAATTCGATTTCATATAGGGACATAGAGGGAAAAACAAAGGTTAGATTTTTAGATTATATATTAGGAAATCTAAAGGTAGACAGTGAAACAGATTCATAAGACACATCTACATCATAAAATGGATATTTTTAATAATATGGAAATAGAAGATTTTAAAACATTAAGTAATCAACTAATAGAATTAGAATTAAAAGAGTTAGAACAAAACATGACAGAAGAACAAGAATTAAGAGAATTACAAATTTATATTAATGAATGTATGAAGGGAAACAAGATTCAAGAAACAAAAATTAATGACACAAATTCAATTTGTAATTATAATGAGAATAATATAGAAGAATTACTTAGAGATTTAGATAATTTAGATTTAAATTTACCAGATGAAGAAATGCAAGATCCACCACATCTAAATAAAACATCACAATATGACCAATATAAAACATATAATCCATCACAAGCATTAGGTAGTAAAGGAGAAAAAGTATATGTATCAGGTAATTTACCTAGACAACAAATAGGATATCCACAAAAGGAAATTACACCATATAAAATAAAAAGTAGAGGAAGACTGTATCCATTAGAAAAACCAATACAGTTTATAAATAACAAAATATTAAATTTAAGTTCTTATGACCCACAGACATGGGATAGTATAATAGACATATGGAAAAATGCAGTTATAGAAGAGTATTATCAACATGATTTTGATCATACAGTAAATGAAATGTATCAATATTTAGAAACATTTTTAGGAGAAATAGTAAAAGCAGCATGGGAAGCTTATAAAATAACATATAATATAGAATATATAGAAATGATAACAAAAGGACCAAACCCTTATAATTTTGTAAACAAAATATCACAGTTAATGACAGCATCAGATCCAAATAGTGGACAAACATGGTTACAATTAGAAGCTATTAGATCATTAGCACAATTATATTTAGGAAATTGGAAATAAATTAAGCCATTTTTACAAGAATATTTTTATTATACAACAATAAGTGGAAACATGCTTGATCAAACTTTTGGTGATAGATTATTTGAAAAATTACCGGATCCATTAGGAACAGAAATAACAAAGAGATGGAAAGAAAGTATAGGAGACATATCACAGAGCCATGTAAATATAGCAACACGTATTAAATTTATTTTAAATATTAAGAAAAATGTACTAACATACAAGTTCAACAACAACTAAAGAAAGGAGATTATTCATTTTGTAATACAATATACACTTCACAACAATATGGACTTATAGATTACAGATATCAAAACAAACCAAACAAATATAGAAACTACAAAAGTAATACACAATATAGAAGTATAAAACCTAATAAAAAAGGATATTATACTAGGAAAAGTAACAGAAGAAAATACAATTTAGATCCACAAAGAAATGCTAGAAAATACAGACCTAATCATACATACAGAAGTAAATTAAATTGTTATACATGTGGTTCACCTGAACATTTATCTCCACAATGTCCAAAGAGAATTAATATGCATACAATGGAAGCTATATTAGTACAATCTACAAATGAAGATTACATACATATAGATGAAGACATAAGTGAATCAGAGTCTATTTATAGTATAATAAGCATAACAGATTATGGACAAGAAAATGAATCAGATGAAGAAACAGATTTTCCAATAGAAATTTTTAATTATATGTTTAGTATAGATAAACAATGCTTAGATAATGAACATAAATGGATTACAAATTCAGGTAGTGATAATAGACAATGTTATATATGTAAATGGTACCCTACATTAAAAAATAGAGCAAAATGTTCATTATGCACATTAGAAGGTTGTATTAATTGTATTAATAAACACTTAAACATTACCTTACAAGAAAGTTTTGACCATAAACAAAGTAAAAATGAACATGAAAGTATAATACAACGATTAAGATCTATAGAATCTAGATTATTAGTCTTAGAAACATGGAAAGATTCACAAGTTAGTATACAAAGTAAAGGGAAAAATAAACAACAAGGAATAGTAATACAAGATCAAGGAATATTAATAGAAGATTTAATAGAAGAAACTAATTTAGCTAAACAATCGGCAGATTACAGACCTAGTAGTTAGTAGATTTAAATTTAGTTGAAAATGATATAGAACCTGAAGAATGTTTAGTACAAGTATGCAATGACAATAAAGTACTTAAAAGCATTAATATAAATTGTAGATTAAAAATAGGTAAACATGTTATTGAAACAATTGGATTTTTAGATTCTGGATGTAGTAGTGTTATATTAGAAAAACAGTTAGCTCCACCCAATTTTATTAAGAATATGCCACAAATAATTGAAAGACAGATGGATGGTACAGAATTTGTATACACTGAAAAATTAGAAAATGTTAAAGTTTCATTTTAAACAAATTGTGAAAAATACAGTGATTATTACAATATACCAACAGTATTAATTAGAGATATGACAAAAACAGGCATACCAATTTTTATTGGTCTTAGTTTTTTATTTCAACATAATGGAGGAGTTACAATAACTAGAGATTACATTCACTTTTTTAAACATTCAGCCTTAACACCTAATCAACCATAATTAATTAAAAGTAGGAATAAAGTTAGAATTTCAGTAGACAAAGATTGTAATAAAAATGGACAATGTAGCTGTACTTCTAAAACAGATCAAAAAAGTTTGGAATTAGAAACAAATAATATTGAAACAATAGAATTTGATTTACAAAATATAGATTGGGAATTAAAGAAAGAAATTAAGTATTATGATTATTTAAATATAGATATAAAAATGACATACCAGAAGAAATACAACAATTAATAAATAGATTAGAAAAAATAGGAATAATAGGAGAAGACCCTACAAAATTTACACATAGAAATCCTACCGTATGTAAATTAAATCTTTTCAACCCAGACTTAAAGATATCAACAAAAGGTATTAAAGCTAGTAATGCAGATTCAGAAGAATATAACATGCATATTAAAGAATTGTTAGCTTTAAAATTTAGTAAAAAATCCGAAAGTCCTCATAGGTCAGCAGCATTTATAGTTAGAAATCATAGTGAAATTGTTAGAGGTAAAAGTAGAATGGTAATTAATTACAAAAGATTAAATGACAATACAATAGAAGACACATATAAAGTACCAGGTAAAGATAGTTTAATAAACAGAATACAAAACAGTAACTACTTTAGTAAACTAGATTTAAAATCAGGATTTTGGCAAATTAAAATGGATAAAAAGAGTATACCATATACAGCTTTTACATGCCCAGAAGGAATAGGACACTTTGAGTGGTTAGTAATGCCATTTGGATTAAAAAAATGCTCCAGCAGAGTTTCAAAAAATGATGGATGACATATTTAGTAAATACTTTAAATTTGTTACAGTTTATATAGATGACATTCTAGTATTTAGTAAAACTAAAAAAGAACATATTGAACATTTGAAAGTTGTTTTTTTTGAAATTGAAAAGTTTGGTTTAATAGTTAGTAAGAAGAAAATGGAATTATTTAGATATAATATTAAGTTTTTAGGAAGTGAAATAGGACAAGGTAAAATAAAACTACAATCACATATATCACAGAAAATATTAGACATGCCTGATAAATTAGAAGAATTAAAGTTATTACAAAATTTTTTAGGTTTAGTAAATTATGCAAGACCATTTATTAAAAATTTAAGTAAATATACAGGTCCACTTTATAGTAAGACATGACTTAAAGGACAAAGATATTTTAATGCTACAGATATTAAATTAGTACAAGAAATAAAACAATTAGTTAGACATTTACCAGAGCTCAAATTACCCTTAGATTCAGATTATTTAATAATAGAAACAGATGAATGTGAAAAAGGATGGGGAGCAGTGTTAATAAGGAAACCAGATAAATATTCACCTAGAAGTACAGAAGAAATATGTCGATATAGTAGTGGTAAATATGAAGAAAAAAGTGTTAGTAGTTTAGATTATGAGTTATTAGCAGTAGTATATGCTATTAAAAATTTTCAATTATATTTAATTAATAAAAAAGAAATACTTACTAGGACAGATTGTGAAGCAATAGTACAATATTTTAAACAAGAAAAAGAAAACAATAAAAGATTAATGAATAGATGGGTAAATTTTAAAAATGAATTATTAAATACAGGTGTACATGTAATATTTGAACATATAAAAGGAAATAAAAATCAACTAGCTGATTTTCTAAGTAGAATTACTACTCATATTTTTGAAATTTTACAGGATTATTTTTGATGTGATTATAATCATTTTATGCTGTAGACATTAACAATAACAATTGCATTATTTAATTATTGTTCTAAATTACTTTGCAGATACAGTAGACATGGATAATAATAGTCCAAGATTTTATCCTCAATATGGACCTAGACGTCCAAGTATGTTTGCTGATAGACAAATTAATCAACAATATCCTCATCATTTAGATAATGCATATCAACAAAATAATTTACAACATTTTCCACAATCATATCCTCAACAACATTTTCCACAATCATATCCTCAACAACATTTTCTACAACCACATCCTCATACTATTGAAGCATATCATAATCATTTTAGACAAAGAGATAATTACAGACCATCAGCACCTTTTCTTCCTGCATCTACTTTTAGACATGATAATAAAAATCTTTTATTCCATATGAATTACCTTCTTCATCTAGACAAATAATTGTTGACAAAAATATTATTAGAGATTTATCTCCTGTAAAAACTGAATATACTGATACTTTTATACTTACTCGTATTAATAATAGTTTTAAAGAAGCCAGAGACATTAGTAATAATACACAAAATAATAATACTGGATTTTCTTATCTTACTTTTGGTAATATAAAACTAGTAAATAGTTGGATTTTAAACAAAAAATACAAAAGTCAAAACCCATTAGATAGTTTTCAACAATGTATTTTAGACAACTTATGGAATATGGATTTAAAATCTAAACCTTTTGTTTTAGCTAGTTTATCTTATTATTTTGCTGAAATAGAAAACAGACTTTTCCATGAATTTAATTATTTTGTCATTTACAGAGGTCTTAAAACAAGTCTTTTTAGAACTTGGCAAGAAATCAAATTCACCTTGATGAATTACGATGAAAAGCCAGGCTTCAAAGGTTTTTATGATTTACAAACAACAAAACAATTTGCACATACTAGATTAGGAAGCAGTTATTATATTCATCCTTCAGTAGACGCAATGGAATTTTCATTTCAAGCATTTAGTATTGAAAATAGTACAAATAGAGAATACATTTCTTTAGACTAATTGCGTAACAAAAAAGTCAATAGCTGGAAATATGAGATGACTTTAGAAAGAGTCATTGAAGTACAAAAGTTTTTACTCTTAAGGTTACAGTCACAAGATCCTATTAAAGGATGTCAAATTACAACTATAGAATTATACAAATCTCGTATAGAAAAAAGAGTTTGTAGACAAACTAATTTTTGCAGACAAAATAATGATGACAGTTATGATTGCCCGTGTCAGTCTAATGTTCGATTTTTTAAAGTTAATATTTGAGCAGAAGAGTTTATCACTTCACACATTCACAAGGTCTTAAATATAGTAAACATTTTGGTGTTATAGAACCAGACATTCAGTTTTGTTTAGAAGCAGGTGCATCAAATCAAGTTTTGATTTCTTCAGTAGAATAGGCTAATTATTTTTTGCCACCAATATCACATTGCATTAGACATATATTTACAAAAGCTAATTTATATTGGTTACTTCTTGAAGTACATACATCACTTTTAGAACTTGAAACAGATCCACCTACACCAAATTACTATCATCTTTACTTTTCTATGCCAAAAGACATCTTTGAAATCACAAAAGAAATGAAAGAGCCTTAGGAATGCCCTTTAAATCCCTATGAGCAAATTAACGATACAGAGCCTTTATTCAATCTCAGGACCTTTTCATAACTCAGAAAATGGACTATCATCTTGTTCACCAGTCAGATTGTATCAAAGTCTTTTTATCTCAAGAATTTTGGGAAATTATCCAGCATATTCCTTTTGAGATTCCTACAAAAAATAGACAATATATTGATGATGCTCAGGATTACGAAGTAAAAGAAAAAGAAAAAATCATTGAGTGACATCAAAATGACATCAGCATGATATCAGCTCATTTTACAGCTCAGCTGCATCTTCAGCAGGCCCAAGCTACTTTATTCAAAAATAGACAAGACAAACAGACAGCTCAAAAGCAAATAGGACCACAAGTCAACATACAGGACCACACTGGACCACAAAAGTGACAGACAGCATTATAGTGACAGCGCATCTTACAGCACTCAGAGCAACAGATAGTAGACTATAAAGTTGAAAGTGGCAGTAGAGCACTATAGTTTATTCTCAGCAGCAGAAGATAAAGTAGAAACGCACTAACAGATAAAGACAAAAAACAACTAAGAGATTCACTATCTTATCTCTTATCTTAGAAGCAAGCCACAGATACTTGACAGCACAACACATCTCTACTCCACACAATCTCGCCTTAGTTTTGTATAAATAGGAGAGCAGTTCATTCATTGTAGCATATCTCTGAACAATCCTTGAGTTGCCTTACAAGGATCCTCTCAAGCATAGCCTTCATACGTTTTTACAAACTTCTAATTCTATTTGTAAGAACATCTTTCTATTTCTGTTAATAGTTTCTGATAATTAAGTTTGTAATTATTTAATTTATGGAGTAGTTTAATACTCTAGAGCTGTACTAGACGTAATTATGTTTTAATAAACAGGTAATTATTCTCTATGTTCATCTTCTTTTCTTCTCTAACAGTTAATTCAAGAAACTTTTTATAAATATTTTAAATATAATTCTTTATTATGTCTTTGAATATACTTCTAACAATCATCCTCCAACAGACATGTAGTACCAAGTTTCCAGTGTAATTTCGATGATGATGGTTGCTGATGAGGGAAGATTGGTGAGGAAACTCTCTTTATGATAATACGAAGTATATAAAAGAAGTTATAATTTTGAATTATATCATTAATATTTAGATCAATTTTCGAAGATTAAAAGAAGAGAAGGAAACTGAAAAAATAAAGAATAATTAAGTGATATTATTATATCAATCACCAAAACGTCTAGAACAGTTCTAGAATTTTATAAGATTTTAATTTAAAATTTTAAAAATCATAACATATGATAGTAGAAAACATGGTTTTAAATAACATCATACCCTTAGTGGCATTAAATATTAAAAACATAGATTTCACAGATATGCAACAGCTTTTTCAGTTTGAAAGACTCTTAGACACTGAAATATTTGAATTAAACAATAATCATATTAGAATATACACAGAAGAACCAGAAGGAGAAGTATGTCAATTATGTGAAAACCCCATATCAGGATCAGTAGTAAGACAATTACAGCTTTTACAAGTAATGAAAGAAATAATTCATTTCTGGAAAAGTATGTTATATGCTGATAGACATCCATATCATCAGATACCTAAAAGTTTATTACAATTTTACCCTGAACTATGAATACTAGAATCTTACCCAGAACAATGAATGCTAGTACCAGTAATAACAATAATCCAGGTTTTAACATAAATATCAAACATTTCTTAGAATCTTTAACATTTATAGATTTATCTAATAACAGTACTAGAAGACAAATTGAAGATGGTTTAAACAAAATGATAACAACAGAAATAGAATCACATAATATAATGCATCACAATATTGAACAAGATCTAGAAATGGAAGAAACACAAAATTTACAGGTAGAAGATATATGTAATTGCCAGGAAGTAGAATATAGAATAGGATTAGCAAGAGCAATGCTTAATTACATATTAAAGATTAATATGCAAACAAGATGAGTAATAATAACACATTGGAAGACAAGATCTGTGAAGGAATTAATTTAATAGATCTATCTAACAAAAATAAAAGAACATCATTAATTCAAACAATGATAGAAAACAAAAATGCAGAAGATAAAAATCATATAGATCATCATAATAGTTTAATAAATGACTTAAAAGAAAAAAGATATACAGATAGACTTTTCATAGTATTAGAAGACCTCTGCAATTGTAAATAAATAGACATTAGAAATGGTTTATACAAGGTAATGATTGAATATTTACAACAAGTAGAAATAGAACAGAGAAAAAGAAAAGAACCAGTAGGAGGTAGTGGTAGTAAGTGGAGTAAATGGTAAATTTACTTTAATTCCGCACCACGTACGTATTAAACTTACCATAAGAAGGTATCTAGAACCGGTAACAAATCTAGAAGGGGTTCACCCCCCTCCACATTGGTATCAAAGCTCAATGATAGAAAAAATAGAAATATATTACATAGATAATATTAGGTTAGAAATTATTACAGAAAATATACATATAAACACAGTAAACAAAATAAAGATATTAAGATTTAGATTTTATTTACTTAATAATCTTATACATACATTTGATTTTGAAAAAATAATGAGAATCAATGAAAATGACTGACATAAATAGATTGATAAGAAGATTACAATTAGATAATCAATCTCTAGGAGTAGATTCTTTAAATTACATAAAGTTAATAGTAACATAATAAATGATTTACAAGAAAGAAGCTTCAAATCTTCCCTAGCTATCCCCATCTTAGAAAGAAGCTTAGACGGGCAGACATTAATGAATGAACCATCATCAACCATGACACAAGAAGTTCTCTTCCTATTTACTTCAGCTGTAATGAGCAAAGCTTTGTTGTGATCCCTTCCTTCTAAAGGTAAGTCTTCATCAAAAAATGTTATCACTCCTTTTTTCCTTTTAGTCATGAGCCTTATTACTTCATCTGGAGTAGTGGTCTCAGGAACTAGTATCTGAGTCAAAGCCTTGACTAATGCCCGCATATGAGACTCAGAGGAAACAAGCAAGTCCCACATGCTTGCATTAGTCTTAGTTTTCTTGAGTTGCTCAGTTACAATATCTATCGAGGCAGCTTCCTCCACCACCCCTTTCTCAGGTTCTTTGTCAACCTCCTTCTACTTGCCCAAATTCTTCCTTTAAAAATCTCTCCCAATTCTAGTAATTAAAGCTGGTTCAGAATCGACAATTTAAATCATATTATCGATTTCAAGTTCATCTTCATCTGAACTGTACCAGGCGTCAAACTTAAAGCAATCCTTTATCTTCCCATCTTTCCTAGTCTGGATCACATAGGAATCAACCTCATCTCTTGGGAAGGGGATTTTCCTGTCAATCTCATCATATAAAGCATGAATATCCTACTCAATACCATTTGGCACATCTTCCTTGTCTAGGAACTTTTTCCAAGCATCAGCCTTGTCCCAATCTTTTATATTCTCACCCCAGTTCTTAGGCCATAATGTGTTTTTGTCATAGATGTCAAACTCTGGACCTCAGTTTAGTTCAATCTCAGTAAGTGGGACTGCAGGCGATGGATGCTTTGGGTACCTAACTTTAAAGTCAAACTTGCCTGAAGGTTGGCCCAAGAAATCCTCCAAATATTCTTGTTTCTATTCAGATACATCATGTACATCTTGAAAGGAATCCCATGCCTTCTTGAGAGCCTCCTCTTTTTTAGCCGAATCATAATCAACAGAACCCCATACTTCATCTAGATCTTCATCAGTGAAAGAGGCCCATATTTCATCTTCAGTCACACCTGAGTCAATGCAGCCAATCCCGTTTTATGGAGGAACTTTGTTGTAGGTAGGCAATGGGTTATTTTTAGTGCTTGATTTCTTAAAATCAAGGTCCATGACTTTCCCTTCATCTATAAGGTCTTGAATGGAGTGTTTGAGTTTAATGCAGTTGTCAGTTGAGTGGCCTTGCACCTGGTTAAAGTGGCAAAAGGCGTTTGGGTTATATAATGGTGAGCTAGTGTTTGGTGGGTTCCTGGCTGGTTTAGGTTTTAGCAAGCCTTCCCTTTCAAGCCGTTCAAAGACTTTGGACAAGGGTTTGTTGAAATTGGAAAATTTGCTATTGGTTTTGACTGTATTAACTTCCACAACCTTAGTAGATTGTGTATGAGCACGGTTTGAGCTAGCCTTGGTAGTCTTCTTCTTTTCAAGCTCAATCTCTTCAACCTGGAGCCTGTCATCATAGAGCTCTACAAAATTTCTTGGATTCATCAACTAAAGCTTCTCAGTCCATGTGGAATGCACATTCCTATCAATGATTCTGACCTAGTCCCTTTTTGAAGGCTTGTTGGGCATCAAAGTGGCCTTGTTTCTCCATCTAATCAGAAATTCAGAAAAAGTCTCACCATCTTTCTGCTTGGTCATCTCTAAGTCCCTCAAGGAAACTTCTAGGGCAGCATTGTAGGAGAACTGACCCTTAAAAGCCTCATTAAGAGTCTTCCAGTCGGATTTAGTACTAGTTGGCAAGGCATGATACCAATCAGAAGCTACACCCTCTAAAGTCAAAGGGAACAAACCAGTTTCTGCTCGGTATTAAGAGTGGTGGATGACATAATGGTGATGTATTACTTCAAATGCAGCTTGGGATCGCCCTACTCATTGAACTTAGTAACATCAAGCATCCTCAACTTAGGAGGGAGTCCAGTTATGCCATAGAGACCTAAGTTATCAAAGTCAAAGTCTTGGTCCTTTCCCTTTACCATTTCCTGAAGCTTCTCCATCTTCTTATTAAGAGCTTCAAGAGCCTTGTTATCAGGATTTTTCTCAGTCTCATCATCACTACTAGATTCCCATTCTTCATCCCTCTCTTTTAAGGCTTTCTTAATGGCATTGTCCATCATGTCTTGCAAGGTTTTCAAAGCATCTTCACTCAGTCCAGCCATGGTGCTTGGGGAAGTTGAAGTCTTTGGAGTGTGTTGACGTGTATTGCGAACAAGGTGTCCAGCTTTTCTTATCCAAGGAGTACTAGGAGGATCTATATTACTATAAAATAAAGGGTTAGCATGCTATGACATGTGTATGCAAGGATGCATGAATGCATGAATGCAAGTAACACATAGGGACACATGTAGCAAATATTATTCAAACACAAATACTACCAAGTGGTAGACCTTCCAACCTTATTTCTCACACACACATATTCATTTGGCCAGTCAACATTCCTAGGAATTGGTTTGGGCTATTGCATCAACAGGGGATGCTATTACCGAAGTAGTATGCACATTTGAACATATAGGAAGCTCTCAATATACAAACCAAACAATAAGTCATTGTCATGCCCCTATCCCATGTATTTACTCTTGACGAGTCCTTAATGTTTCCTCTGCTCCAGGGCCATTTTAGCATCAGTCAAGTACAATTAGACCAACGCACCAATATCCCTTGCACACAAGTAGTAATCAAGGTCACTCTTCTCAAATCCTAACTGATCCCATGTTGCAGGGCTGCATTAGTTAGGTACAATTAGACTAACACTCGACACCCCCATAGGTAGCAATTAGAGGTTTGATTCAAGGGTAATAACACTAGACCAGGTTAAATCAATGGCTTCATGGCATCACGTAACACATCAATCATTTGGTAAATCCTAGAGGAAGTTGCTAGAGTCATTACATGGCTTCAGTCGGTTCAGCTAAAGAAGGTTCCCGTAGAAGGCAAATTCCCATTAACCATCTCCCTCTTTTAAAAAAGGTTCAAGCAGCGGTAGGACATTCAGCTCAGAATTTCCCATTAACTATTAGTCATTAACCATAACAAAGATGGTAAGCAATAGTAGGACAATTCCATCTATGAGTTATAGTCACTAGTTTGGTCACCTATAAAGAACTCTTATAAATCATAGGCGACTTAACCAATGGTACCCGTGAGGTAGGGTGTTTTAATGCAAGAATGAATGCAAAGGAATTAGAGTTTAGCATAATAAAACAAGTATTGATAGAATCACTTGAATTATAAGTCTGTCTGTCAAAGTTCCCCAATGGAGTCATCAAACTGCAGACAAGGAGGTTTGCCTTAGAGCCTGAGCCATGACTAGCAACTACGGCACTGTGTGTTCAGTTGCAGGGCTGAAGTGGTAGTTGCCACCCGGACCGGCATCGGGAATGTCTTACAAGGAGTACGTCCCAATTCCTCTCAAGAATATGAAGGATGCATTGACCCCAGAGATTCATTGATCCAACTTATCAATTGCCAGATGTGATTCTTTACCCAATACTCCTAGTATTATGCCAACCTTCATTCATTCTAACAAAGCAGTAAAAACACAAAACAATTTATAACCTACCTTTCACATATATACATGCAATGGTGAGTTTCTAATAACAAACAAGAGTTAATTTTAAGAATCACCAACCATTAATTAGGATTAATTTACATGCAAAAGAGCCATAATAAGCATATAACACATAAACACAACAACAAACCTAGGGTTTCTACCCTTTTAGACCTAAGGTGATTATCAAATAGCATTAGTTAACCAATTACATGCATAAACACACCTAAACAATTACCAAAGAAAGTTCAGGAGATTACCTCGTCACTGCATTCCATGTGAAAGCTATCGGAAACTTATTTACAAACTTGTAAAACCACATATTTTGACAA
This sequence comes from Bocquillonia castaneifolia, assembly GCA_948193215.1. Lineage (NCBI taxonomy): Eukaryota > Viridiplantae > Streptophyta > Magnoliopsida > Malpighiales > Euphorbiaceae > Bocquillonia > Bocquillonia castaneifolia. Next base: position 4,660 of record CANYLF010509347.1, on the reverse strand, counting down.
AACAAAACCTTGGGAACCCAAAGAAGTCGCAACGCCACTTCAGAGACTAGCATTTGAGCCCAACGCCACTTACCCACAGGCGTTTGGGTCCAACGCCACTCCTGCTTGTGGCATTGGTTTCCAGATAGTAAATAGAGAATACGATTTGATAGAAAATGCAATTTTCAGGGTTTACCAAGCCACAAAAATACACATATAGAGACGAGAATACATAAAATAATTACCAAAACAAACAATAATGCATGAAACATGGCAAAACAACCTAGATCTAGGCATAGCAGGCATAAAACACAAAAAGATACACACTTTGCAAGTAAAACATCAAAAGATCACATCTTTACACATAAAACATGCAAAAGGCATACACTTTATTCATAAAACTTCAAAATAACTCAATTTTGTATAAAGAAACAAACTTTAACATTAAAACATACAAAAATTATAACTTTCTATATCAAAACACAAAAGGATGCAACCTTTATACATTAAAACTCACAAGAAAAGATTTTTATACCAAAGAAACAATTTTTATGCAAAAGGAATGATTTTTTACATAACAAAACATAAAAAGGATGGATTTTATACATGGAAAATGTTCAAACAATACCAAATACATTGGATCTGAAAGCAAAACACAAGAATGTGCAAAAAGATGCAATTTTTAACATTTATGATGCACTTTCATGGCATTAAATGACATTTAATCAAAAGAAACATCCAAAAACATTAATAAAACACATAAACAAAAAATTACAGAAACAAAATAACACAAGAACAATGCATCATGACATGCAAAACATAAAAACCTCAAAAACACAAAGAAAAACAAAAAAATAAGGTGGCTTACCTCTTAAGAAATCACCTAGAAGCGCTTGATAACCCTCAGATCTAGTTTGAGTGACTTGAATGTTGCTTTCTAATGTTTAATAGCTGCTGGAATGTTGCTTGAATGAACCAAAAGCTTCAAAACCACCTCTTGTATGGAAAAGATGCAAGTTTTATGAGTTTTTATGCTTGTGATGTGAAAACAATGTAAAATAAAGTGTTTTAGCTTATGAATGAATTTCAGAGCATTATTATGAATTACTAAACCTTAAAATTTGTATGGAATGTCTGCCCTCCCTAAAACCTAGTTTTAGACCAGTATTTATACCCGATTCAGCTAAAAACTTAAGCTAGGGTTACCACAATCGGTTTCCCACTAAAATTCAATGCCTTTAGCCTAAAGAAAAGGGTTTTTTAAGACAAAAATAGCTTTTTAGAGCTTTGGGACACGTGTACAATTCGTACGGGCCATTTTGGGTTGAAACAGCTCGAAAATGGGCTTTTTACAACTGAGATTGTCTGACTGGCATTGGGGGCCCAACACCAGTCTTCCTTGTGGTGTTGAGCCCAATGCCAGCCATACGAGTGGCGTTGGGCCCAACTCCAATAGGAAGAATGGCTTTGGGCCTCTAAACGTCCGATTTTGCAAAAATATAAAACTGAAAAAAAACATGCGGAATGGCTTCAACAATCACCCAGTAAAATTTCAATTCATTTGGACACTTGTAGAAAAAATTTACGATGAAAATCGTCTAAAAAATGCATCGTTTATGTTCAAAACCGGATTTTGGTGAAAAACGTGCTTTATAAGCTTAGAAAACACACAAATTGAAGCAAATACAATATCTAAAAAGCAATGCCAACTCAATTCATGCTACTCAAAACTTGAACAATCATCACTGGGCCTCCAAGCCACTTCCGTATTCATGTGTCAGAAATTAGGTGTTAACAGGATGACAATGAGGCGGATTGGGGATGGGGAAGTGATAGGTTATAAATAGTTATGCTTTATTGTGTTTAATTCCCACATTTTCTAGTTATGTTTTGTGCTTAATTGTGGATATTTTGTTTGTTTTGATTTAGGTGGTGAAATGTCAAAGACTGGAAGAAATTCAGCTTAAAAACTTAATTTTGGCTTCCCATGTGAAAATCAAGTCTTTTGGAAGAGAAGCGAAAATTTGGACAGAAGATCACTTTCAATAAGGCGTGACCATGCCTTTTTATTATGATATTTCTTATATTCCAAGAGTGTTAAACATAGGAAATTATCTCCTATATTATTTAGGACTTTATCTATTTGGATTCCCCTTTATTTGAGGTTTCCTTATTAGATTAGAATTAATATTAGGAGGGTTGTTTAGGAATTATTTTTTTTCTTGTTTAGGTTTGACTTCCAATTGGAGGACTCTTATTTTGTAAACACATCACCTTTTTATTTCCTGGGCTCACATTTCATTTAGATATATAAGGATGTGATTTTTCTCTTTTTTGGCATATAGAGGGGATGTGCGTTTTCTTCTTCTATTGCCAAGAGGGCTGCGTTATTTTCCTTCTCTTCTACAACAACTTTTGACTTTAATTAGTCCACTATGTGTGGTAAGGTTTTAATTCTGGTTCAATGGTGAATAGATTCCGATTGTAATTTTGTGAGGCTTTGCACTTAAACAAGAATTTCTTCAATCCAAGTAATCTTTATTTTCTTGTTCTTATTCTATGAATTATTTATATTGATTAAATTGACGCCTTAATTCAATATTTATTTTTCTATCGCTAGTCATGAGTTTGTGATCTGTAATTATCATGAATGATTGAAATAAGTAACAAGGAGTTGGCTCATGTGTGTGTTAATTGATGGCCACAATTACATAGCTTGCATGATAGGCTCTAAGGAAATAAAGGTAGAAAATTGATTGAATTGCTTTTGTGTGAATTAATTGTTTTTGGTTTAGTCATTCTCACTATTCTTAATGCTATCATTTAATTGATATGGAACGCTATCGTACCTAGTTAAATTAATGGTAAGATTTGATTTTGAATGCTTTGATTGAGTCAATTATTTTAGGAGAATTATTGCTTTCTCCAACTTTTTCGATTAAGTACACTGAGTTCTTGGATTGAGTAATTGGTAATTTTGCCTATGATCAAAATTGCAATTGGATGAGATTTACACCTTTGAATTGGAAGTTTGGTAAGATTGATTTTTATTAATTTGAATATTTTGCTTTCATCAATTTCTTGTTTAATTTTTAGTTTTAATTTGACAATTCAAAAACCCCCATTTTACTTTATATTTTGTATTGAACTTTGAGAAATTAATTGCATAGTTCTCTCGGGATACGACCTGATTTCACTATTCCTATAAGTTAGTTTAGGAGAATCAGTATTTATTTTGAAGGGCTTCGATAACCCGTTCAAATTTGGCGCCGTTGCCGGGGAACTATTTTTAGTTTCTCATTGTTTTATTTATTTATTTGTTTTTGTTTATGACTCGTTCTTCTTAAAATATTGATTTGCAGTATAATCCTAAAATTGAGAAGACAACGTGTCGGTTGAGAAAAGATGCTAGACTAAGAAAAAGGTGCCTTAAAGAAGAGTTGGAGATAGACTCGATAATTTATGGAAAATCTATCTTTGAAGAGCTTGAAGTAAAGATGGCAGACGGAGCTCTCAAAGAGCTAGTTGCACCAGATTTGAATCATTAACCTTTATGCCTTACTTTTCCTAATATTGTTGTTGATTTTGAATTAAAATCTGGTTTGATTCATTTACTTCCTTCTTTTCGTGGGTGTGCAGGTGAAGATCCTCATAAGCACTTGAAAGAATTCCACATTGTGTGCTCTGGAATTAAATCACATGGTGTGACTAAAGAGCAAATCAATCTTAGAGCTTTTCCCTTCTCTTTGAAGGATCAAGCTAAAGATTGGCTCTATTATCTACCTTTTGGTTCGATCACAACCTAGAATGAGATGAAATAATTATTTCTGGAAAAATTCTTTCCTGCATCATGAGCTGCCAATATTAGGAAGGAAATTTATGGCATCATACAGATCACTAGGGAGACGTTATATGAGTATTAGGAAAGATTCAAAAATTGTGTGCTAGTTTTCCCCACCGTCAAATTTCTTACCAACTCCTAATACAGTATTTCTATGAAGGATTGCTACCAATGGATAGGAGTATGACTGATGCAGCAACTGGTGGAGCTTTAGTGAGCAAGACACCTGAAGCAGCCAAGCAGTTGATTTCAAACATGGCAGAAAATTCCCAGCAATTTGGTACAAGAGCAGGTGAAGCTGTTAAGCAAGTTAATGAGGTAAGTGATCTTAAAAACCAAATTTTTGATTTAACTGTGTTGGTTCGTCATATTGCTGTTGATGCGATCCAGCACTATTGGAAGCAATTAGAACGCCAACTTGAAGAGGGATACGTTCAAACACAAGCCAAAACAAGATAAACTAATCAAACGTGATAAGATCTCTACCTATAAATAGATAGCACCCTTACCAATAATGCTGATTCGTCTAACCTCAATGATCTAACTTGAATGTTTGCAATTGAATTGAATGGAACTAGCACCCTTAGCTATATAGAACTAACATCTCTAGCTATAAATTGATGAATGCTTAAACAACCTAAAGCTAACAAGTTAATAAATTGTTTAAGTTTGATGTGAAATTAATCTAATCAACTTAGCTAATTTCAAGAAATCAATAAGGAACACCTTAAAGACTTAAAAGGATTTGCAAAGCAAAAACTAAAGAAAATATTATTAATGAACTTGTTAATTTCATCCAGCCCTTATGGCTCTTTATATAGAGCTTAAAACAACTAATTA
>CANYLF010509260.1:0-11704 GCA_948193215.1 Bocquillonia castaneifolia | reverse complement strand
ATAAGAAACATTTAATAAACATATAAGAAACAATTAAGCAACAGTTAACTAAAACAAAATAAACTGTATTTACATTCAAAAACTACCACTGCCACTATATATTTACATAAAAAATCATATCTAATCATGCCAGCATATATTCAAATTCTTGCTTTTACTACCAGTATATATTTACATAAAAAAATCATATCTAATCCTGCCAGTATAGTTCCATTAATATCATTTACTGCTTTTCATTATCAGAATTATAGTTGTTGTAATACTTCCAAATCCCATGAAACAATAGGTTGGATGTATATCTAATCCTCAGCCCTTCAACATTTAGATCAGCTGGAATAGGCTTGCCTTCAATCAAATATTCAGCATATGCACAAACAGACAAGCCACAATAACTGGATTAAAAAAAAATATATATGAAAAAGTTAATAAAACCCAGGAAACAGATAACAAACACATAAGCAACAACTCAAAAACATTTTAAAAAACTCACCCATTTGTTTGCTTAGGCAACTCATTAACATATGCAATTCCAATTGGATCAGACCTTTCCTTCTTAGCATAATGAATAGAATTGAAATCAATGTCTGCCCTTTCATAAAATCCAAAAGAATCCATGACGAATGGCAACACCTCAGCATAATCTCTAGCAATTTTTGTTGATAATATAATAGACTGATCATTCACCCATGAGTTGTAGATATAAAGCTTTCTATCATCAAAATTTAACCTGAACATCACAAAATGCTCCATCTCTACTAGATGAACAGGTATCAAAACATTCTTCACAGAACCCCATGAAATTGGGTGTTTACCTTCCATTCCAGTCACCCAGAAAACAAATGGTAAAAGATCTTCTTCTAATAATTTTTTTCCCTCCTTTCTTCTCTCATGGTAAGTCAAAACAAACCAGTTAATTGCTGACCAATAAGACAATCAATGGCAGTGATTAGACGACCCAATATAATAGACTTCTTCCTTAAGTACGAAAATATAACATTAATGTGCTGAAAAAAAAGGACATCAAAAACATATAAGAAACATTTAAAAATAAGAAACAGTTAAGAAAAAAATCAACTCTAAAAAAAACAAAACTTACATCCGTATTAAGGAAAGCACCAGACCTATATAAAGTCTCAAAAAAATTCTGATCAGTAATTAAACTATTATAAAGCTTCAAAGGGGGATCAATCACACCACTACAAAAACATATAAGAAACATATAAGAAAATAGTTAATAAACATATAAAAAACAGTTAAGAAACATATAAGAAACATAATATAAAACATAATAGAAAACTACATACCCATTATGTTTATTCAAACTCCTATATGTGTCAATCCAAGTACCAACAGCCAACTCTCATTCATCACTAACAAATTCTGAAATGCTATTTTAAGTCAATGGAGAGTGCTGTAGGAAAACATCATCCATTGCTTTTCTCTTATCAGAAGTAGAAAAAAGCTCAACATTAAGACTTTTTTTAACTTCATTACCCACTTCAACATGTTTTTTGAGACCTAAAAACAAAATTAAAAAAAAAAATCAAACATATTAAAAAACTAAAAGAAAATAATTCTTATTAATAAAAAAATTTTACCACATTTTCTCTTATTTCTTCTCTACGAACAGGAAGCTTAGTTCTTTTAGTATAAACCTTCTTTTTAGTCTTTTCAATATCTGTTTTCTTTGATCTTCCTCTCTTCTTAATAATAACAGCAATATCCTGAAAAAAAAACATAAAAACACACTATTATTAAAAACAATTGTGATGTAAATTAGAAAAATATAAGAAACAGTTAAGAAACATATTAGAAACACAATTGTGATTTATATTAGAAACATCTAAGAAGCAGTTAAGAAACATATAAGAAACACAATTGTGATGTATATCAGAAACATATAAGAGACATATAATAAACAGTTAAGAAACATATAACAAACATATAACAAACAGATAAGAAACAAATAATTAAAAATAACACTTAGTTTTTTAACAACAGATCCCTATTGTTTCCTGCTTTGCTCTTGAACCTTTCAAAACATTCTTTTCGGATGGAAGATCAAATCTCTTTAAAAAGAAAAAAAAAAAAGCCAATACATATACATATATAATTTATATTAAAACACTACTGCAAAAAAAAAACAATACATAAAACAACTTTAACTGTTTGAACATCAACTTTCTGTTGCACATCAACACCAACCAACGCCTAATACAAAAACACTATTATATTTAAAAAAAATCAAAAATTGTTTCAATTACACAAAAACAATTCATCAAAAAAGAATATAAAAAATATTACATTAAAACTAGAAGATTTGCCACTATAGTACTCCTTTTCTATTTCACTAACAGTGGCAATAAGGTCATCAGGGTCAATCAAACTTAAGAATATTTCACAAAAATCATCCTTAAAAAAAAGAAGTGCATTTTGTTAACACTTCAAGATAACAACTTATATTTTAAAAAAAAAAAGTTTCTATTCAAACAGTTTCAAAAAAAAAAAAAGAAAAAGCTAAAAGAACAAAATATCAGACCTCAACAGACGATAATACTTCACGTCCAATACCACTTATCAAATTAAAATCGATAAGCGTTCCTGAATCATCCTTCGCCTTTTTTTCAAAAACATTTAAGAAACAATTAAAAAACAATATAAGAACACAAAAAGAAACATTTAACAAACTGTTAGAAAAATATAAGAAAAGGTTAAGAAACGGTTAAGAAACAATTAAGAAACATATAACAAACAGTAAATAAAATAGTTAAGGAAAAAAAAACCTTCTCAGCAGCATTTTCATCCTCAACAGATGTGGTTGCATGTTCATCCTCAACAGCTGTGGTTGCATGCTCATCCTCAACAGCTGTGGTTGCATCCTCATCACCCAACTCACTACTACTCAACAACTTGAAACTTGGCTGCATTAAAAAGAAAAAACAATTCATAAATAAAATTCAAAAAACATTTAAGAAACAATTAAGGAACACACAAGAAACATATAAAAAACATATAAGAAACAGTTAAGAAACGGTTAAGAAATAATTAAGAAACAGTTAAGAAACAGATAAGATAAAAAATACCTGATCAGCAACATTTTGATCAATAACATTAACACCTTCCTCAACAACTGTGGGTGCATCATTATACTCAACAACATCTTCATCAGGAACATTACCACCAGCATCATCAATAGTAGTGATAGCATCATTATCATTTGCTTCATTACTAATCAACAAATTGAAGCTTGGCTGCATTACAAATAAAAAACAATTAAAAGCAAAATATTACATAATCATTAAAAAAAATGAAAGAAAAAAATATACCATTGTATCATCTTTCTTATGAACAGTATCAACATCTTTGTCACCATGACCTAAATCCTAAAAAGTAAATATAAAAAAAATTAGAAAAGCATATTAAAAAAATAAAAAAAAATATGAATCATCAAAACTTAAAATAAAAAAAAAAAACAAACCTCTTCCATATTATTAGTAATCTCATCATCAGAAAATCCATTTCCATCATTAGCTTCACCTTCACCATCATTATCATTACCATCTTCCTCATTACTCTAAAAACAAAAACAATAAAAAAAATACAAATTACAAAAATAAAAAAATTAAAAAACTGTTAATAACCAGTTAACAAACAAATAGAAAACACATAAAAAGAACACACTTTTAAAAAAAACCTTATTTGGAATACGAGACTCCAAAATATCTACACGCTTCCCTAAAACTTGGAAGCGTTCATCAAAAAAAGTTTTCAGCTCATCAAACTTTCTATCAACCATCTTCTCAATTTCAGCAAACCATAAATTCTTTAAATTCTGAAACTTCTGATCAACAACCTTCTCAACATATAAGAAACAAATCAGAAACAAAATTGTGATGTATATTACAAACATATAAGAAACATATAAAAAACATATAAGAAATGTATCAGAAACACAATTGTGATGTATAATAGAAGAAAATAAGAAAGAGTTAAGAAACCTATAAGAAAGAGTTAAGAAACATATAAGAAACAATTAATAAACATATAAGAAACATATTAGAAACACAATTATGATTTATATTAGAAACATCTAAGAAACAGTTAAGAAACATATAAGAAACAGTTAAGAAACATATAAGAAACAGTTAAGAAACATATAAAAAACAAAATAATTAAAAATAACACATACATGTTCAACATTAATTTTCCCATCTCCAACAGTAGCAGAAGCTTCAACAGCAGCGTAATCAACTTTTTCAATAAGAGCATCTCCAACATCTTCAGAGTCTTCATTTACAATGACAATCTGGTTATTCTTGTCAACATCTTCCAAAAAGAACATGCTCTCATCATCATCAGTAGCAGAAATATTCTTAAAATCCACCTGTTTATGTAAAGACAAAAATAATTAAAAACACAATAGATAAAACAACATACAAGAAACATATAAGATAACTTTATTAAAAAAATAAAATTAAAGAAAACAAAACATACCAGACCAAAATCAAATAACTTCTTGTCAACATTGCGATCCAATGAAACATCAAGAGGGTGACATTTAAGGTAATGACGAGGTCCAGCAACATTATTCAACTCTGCAAGATATGCTGGAACCTCACCAGCACCAGCAATGTACTCAAGAAGCCAAATATTTATAGCATAGGCAAAACCATACGGCTTATACAAGTAAGAATCACTTGAAGTCCTATTCCTTTGACTAACAAGTTTGTGCTTGTTTGAAACAACAAACATATCGTAACAATGCTTCCCCCAAGGAAACTCATCACAATATTCACTGTCGATCACATTAATAAGGTGTCTATCAACCTTATAACTTAACTTCACATCAGTCCACATTAAAAAGCAAAACAGAAGGTAAACTTGGGCAAACTTGACAACATCCTCATCATTCTCCCATGGCTGTCTCAAAAACTCTTTTTCCAAATCTTCCCTATCCAATTTTTGAATATGATTAAAAAACCTATCATAAAAACTATTTACATTCACCAGCTTAAACTTATCCTCAGATCTAAAACATTTTAAACCAGTAATATATCCAAATTCATACAAACCAAACCTTAACCTCTTCTTCCTAAATTCAAACCAAAACTCATTCTTTTTATAGAACAACTCCCTCAAAAAAACTGAATGAAAAGGCTGAGGTTGAAAAAATCCAATATCAACCAAACCAATAAAATAACCAAAACACGAACCTTTGAACATATCAAGCTGTTTTGCACTAAGAGTATCACGAATGTTTCTCAAAACATCAATTCTCTTAGCACTAGAAACCCAACCAGTAAATCTCTTATTCACAGGAATAACCAAATCAAAATCCTGTAATAAAAAAAATGGATAAGAAACAAATAAGAAGAAACAGATAAAAAATATATAAGGGACAAATAAGAAACAAATAAGAAACGGATAAGAAACAGATAACAAAAAAACAAACACATAAAAATATTATGCCTCAAAAAAGAAATTATCAAGTATTCTACAAAACACCTAAGAAAAAACAAATAAAAAACATATAATAGACAGATAGGAACATATAAGAAACAGTTAATAAACAGATAACAAAAAAACAAACAAAAAAAATCATGACTCAAAAAACATATATAAACACATATAAGAGGAAGATAAGAAACAAATAAGAAACGAATAAGAAACAGATAACAAAAAAAACAAAACACAAAAAAATCATGCCACAAAAATGATATGATCAAGTATTCTAAGAAGAAGTTCTAAACTGCATTCTAATCTTCCATAGGTTATTCCAAATTTAATTAACTATTAACTAATTAACTCATCATCTTCATGTTAAAAAAAACTAGCTTGCATATCTTTTTTAATTATAATCCCTAATTAGTAATTTTAAAAACAATGACAGATAAAAACATATAATATATAGGTTAGAAACGAATAAGAAACGGATAAGAAACAGTTAATAAATAGATAAAAAAACAAACAGAAAAATGATGACTAAAAAAATAGCCAAAATAAAATAAAAAAATAAATAAGAAACAAATAAGAAACAGATAAAAAACAGATGAAAAATAAACCTTATGTGTTTCATATTTATCTCTAGGAACATCGACGATTACAGCAGCAGAATCAAACTTTTTCTTCCTTCTAGGAACATCATCTCTCTTTTTTCTCTTGATTTTGGATGACTTCACAACCATATCCTTCTTCTTTATTTTAGAAGACATTTTTCTTTAAAAATACAAAAACCTAACTTAAAAAATTATCACTAATGAACTAAAAAAAATGAAAAAACAACTACCATAAAATAAGGAATGAAAATACCTCTCAAATAGAAGAATGAAAATGCAGAAAAAAAATCCATAAAAAGAAGAAAGATGAAGAGCAGAGAACAAAAGTGAGAAATCAAAATTAGAGAAGAAAAAAGGAAACTAGAGTTTATAGCAAAAAAGAAACGAAAAATAAGGAAGTGGAATGGAGGAGATGAGGAATGGAGGAGATGAGTAACTGTCGTGTACGACTTGAAAGTGGAGAGAGCTGAGACAAAAAAAATGAAATAGTAAAAAGAAAGTGGAGCAAAATGAAAATGGGTAAAAAATACAAATATTTTTTTTTAATTTAAGGTAAAAAAAATAAAATAAAGGGGTAAGAAAGCAAACTTAAATAAAAAGGGTATGTACTGCTAATATTTTATTTTTTAAGCCAAGGAGGCTAATTTCCTCAATAGATTTTCAATAGCTCCAGGAATACCAATATACTTGAAAAACCAGCACCATATGATCTAAAAACGCAAACCAAATAAAGGACTTGATCCTAGGAGGGGTTAAGGAAGACCAAAGTTGTTTGTAATTAAGGTTCCTTTGTATTGTTGTAGAGATTACTTTTGTAAGGGATCTTAAAGGATTTAGAAGAATAACGATAAGCTTTTCCATTCCAAAGATACTTGTGATGAACCATCAGATTGTGTCGAGTCTTCTTCTCCGTGCAAAGGACCAACCCGAGCTAAACATATCCTGAATCGAGATCGTACTGTCCCATGATCTTTAACTAGATTTTAATGAAAGTTTTATAAGCTAACTAATAAACATAGTTCTTATTGGTTAACATAAACTTTACAAAAGTTTTCATAATGTTAACTCTTAAATCCATAACTTTCAGAGGATCTTATCTCTAAGGCTTGCAAGAGTAGAATCAATCAATTTCAATTTGGTGTGATTCTTAATTTTAGAAACTTTTAGTTGGATTTGATTTTAGAAAGGATAAAATTAAACCAAAACCTAAAAGTGATCGAATTTAGGTTAAAAATTGGATTGCATCATACCTGATTTGACCGATTTCGTTTTAGTACTAGTGCCTTTTGGTTTGGTTTCACTTTATGAACTAAAACGAATTCAGATTCGGATTGAATTGAATGTCAATCTCTACTTATCATCACATATTGTTTTCAAGACTCGAACTAGAATTTTTAAAAAGTTTTCTATAAATTATTAAAATTTAAAAATGATGACCATTTTATTCATAAAGGAGTTTTTTAGACATAAAAAGTCAGAAATATGAGTAAAATACATTAAATTTAGGTTGTTTGAGAATAAATTAGAATTAAATGAAACTAAAATTAGTGAATTAAAGAGAGAAATCAATTAGATTTATTTTTCAAATCCTTAACAAATAAATGATATCAAAAACTATGCATATCAAATTTTTAACAAAAAAAATAATTGTTGCATGTTTTTTTTGAAGGGAAATAATTCTTACATATGTTATATCATTATTTTATAGTCAAATATGTGCAATAGAGTTATAAATTTTAAACTTTGGTACTTTACTGAAAAAATGTAAGGTAAAATGTAAAGATAAGTCATTGAACTATTATTGAAAGTACAAAAACATTCTCATTCTATTATTGTGGATATAATAGCTCTTAAATTTATGAAAAGTGATGCATAAACACTATAATGTGAATTTTGAGAGAATGAAATCTTAAAAAGAGAAGAAGAGTGATGAAAGTCACGTGCATTTTTTTACCGATCTTCTCTTTCTAAGATTATACTGTATCCCATTTAATATGATTTTAACATTTGATTCATTTAAAGTTAACAGAAAGATGTTTATGTACCATTTTTCACAATTTTAAGGGGTTAATATATCCAGAATAATAATGTTTTTATACTTTCAATAATAGTTCAATAACTTATTTGTACCTTTGGTCGGAATGTAAAGAATCAGATAAGTTAGGGCCGTCAAAATGTGGGTTGGCGTGTCAGGTTCGTATCGTTTCGTATGCGTGTCATGACACGATTAGGGTCAACCTTAACTTGACCCATTTATTAAATGGGTCGACACGACCTAACCCGTATAAAAATATGTGTCGTGTCGTGTCAACTTGCATAACCCATTTATTTAAATTAGTTGAATTTAAGTTATAATAAACATAACTCGTATAACTCATTTAAGTTAAATGGGTCATATTTGGGTTAAAATCAATATAATCTATTTAACCCATTTAACTTTTTAAGCAAATAAAACTCGTTTAATCCATTTATTTATAATCTAATAATACTATTAACTCATTTAACATATATTCAAAGTATAAAATTAAATAAATTCAATCTAATAGCATCTAAATAAATATAAAATTCATATAAATTATATAAATGCAAAAAAAAATAATAATAAATAAATTTCATACATATTAAATTAATTATTTAAATAATAAAAATTTTATAATATGCTTAAAAATATATTAAAAATTGTAAACTTTTATTTATTTTTTAAAATTACTCAATAATTTTGAATATATATGTATATCTATAGTTAATCGTGTCAAAACGAGTTAGTGTGTCAACCTGCAACCCAATCCATTTATTCCGTGTCATAAACATGTCAAGCCATTTATAACACTAACCCTCTATGCCTCAACTCTAACCCATTTAACTGCCTTGTTAGCCGTGTCATGTTATTGTGTCGTGACCCATTTTTACACACACACACACACACACGCACGCACATATATATATATATATATAATACATGCATCTTGAGGATTTAATATAAAAAATTAAAGTATGTATTTTATTTATTTATTTATTTAAAAAAATCAAAGATAAGAAAAGTTAAATTAAAAGTAAAAAAATAGTAATAAGTCGTGAGCAAATAAATTAATGAAGGCCTAATAGCCTTTTATGGTCTGAACTTTAGGCCATTTTTCAAATATAGCCCCAATTTCAAAAAGTTTCAGTTAGTACCTGGTACTTTTTGAATTGATTCAAATATAACCAACTCGATTTTGGAGTGTGTTTTGGCTGATGTGGCATGTGTTTCGGCTGATGTGGCATGTGTTTTTACTGACGTGGTCTCATTGCTGATGTGGCAGCCGCGTCAGCAAGCCACGTCAGCCAAAACACATGCCACGTCAGCAATGAGAGCCTCGTCAGCAAGCCACTTCAGTCGAAATCGAGTTGGCTATATTTGAATCAATTCGAAAAGTAACAGGTACTAACTGAAACTTTTTGAAGTTGGGGCTATATTGAAAAAATAGTCTAAAGTTCAGGTCATAAAACGCTATTGGGCCATTAATGAATTGGTGAAGTGCGGGGTGGCTTCCACACATCTAACTGTTGTTGAAAGTTTGTCCCCATATGAGGACGGATAGCCCTTACAAACTTTGAAAAGCTATCAAATGCCATTATTTCTTCATTGTAGTTACAAATTTGAATTTAAGCTTTTGGATTTATATAATACAATGTAGTGGTAATTTTGTTTTTAGGCTCGGATGCGCTGGCAAATTTTTATAGAAATTATAGAAAAAGTGAAACCATTAATGGATCACTGTTTGGATGATGAGGATTCGCAAGCTCTCGGAAAAAAGTTGGAACAACTTGAATGCTTAAAAGCTCACATAGTGGAAGAATTACGAAAGGCAGAGTCGCAAACTGGCCAAATCCCAAAGAATGAACTTCAAAATTGGTTTAAAATGTGGAAAGGGTGATGGCTGAAGTGAAACATGGTGGGTTGGGCAGTAAACTATTACGAAAGCGTGTGAAAAAATTGAATGATGATGTGAAAGAGCTAATGGATCAATGTCAGAGATTTCAAGGACCGCTTGTTCTTGACTCACATGATAGTAGATATCCATTCATCGCCCCGAAATTAGCAGGCCAATCATTTGGCGTGAATAAAGGGAAGATAATGGAGTATCTAATAGAGGATGAGGGCTTGAACATCGGTATTTACGGACTTGTAGGTGTGGGCAAAACAACATTAGTTACACATATCTACAGTGAGCTTCCTGAGAGGGAGATGATTAATGTTTATTTGGTCACTATATTGTAGATTAATTGGAGGACTTGATTGAATAAAAAGAAACTTCTATTATTGATTTAAACTCAAGTACAAATATAGGAACTAAACTGGACACTTTATTATAACTCACTCTTTCAACTCACCAACTCACTAGATAAACTTTTCTTGCTCACTCACTCACTCATTAATAGACACAATGCACTCTTTTATATTCCCTCACTCACTCTTATTTTCTGCTTTGGTACATCAAACAATGAAATTAGACCACCTAGTGAGGGCTAGAATTTTTGTGATTAAAAAATTTGGATAATGGCTTCTCCAACTAACCACTTGATTAAAGAAAAAAATGCTTCTTAGTGGAGATATGGTTGAGCACTTGCAATTGTTGGTGGAGAAAATAATGAGTAGTTGGTGATCTTTCCACATATATCACAAGAATGCAACATTAATGTATTGCAAAATCGTATTGCCAGGGCTATCAGTTTCAGGTTTTCTACAGAAGATGAGAAGATGAGAGCTGTAGAGCTATGTCATGCGTTGAAAAATAAATCAAAATTTATTTTGATTTTAGATGATATGTGGGAGCGATTTCATCGAGAGAAAGTGGGTATACCAATCTCCCAAGAAAATGGAAGAAAGTTAATCATTACAACTCGTTCCAAAGAAGTTTGTAGCAGGATGGACTGTCGTAAGATAATTAAAGTGGTGCCTCTCTCTGAAGATGAAGCTTGGAACTTGTTCGAGGTGAAACTTGGAAAACAACTCCTTCCAAACATCAATGAAATTGCAGAATCTATTGCAAAGGAATGTGTTGGTTTGCCACTTGAAATTATTGCGATCACTAGTAGCTTGAAGGGAGTCAAAGTCGATGATAGAAACGAATGGAGGAACATACTAATTAAAACAATTGAAAGAATCAAAAGTCAGTGCAGGTGATATGGAGAACGAGGTGTTCCCGATATTGAAATTCAGCTATTATAGATTTGGAGATTCAGCACTGCAAAAGGGCTTCTTATGTTGTGGATTATATCCAGAAGATGAAGAGATTAGAAGAGGGTAGCTGATAGACTGTTTGATTCATGAGGGAGTAATCCAGGAAAGTAGGAAAGAAGAATTTGATAAGGGACATACAAGGGTGAATAAACTTAAGTGTGTGTTTGAATAGTTGGATTTGGATTTGGATTTCAAATCCTTGGATTTTAAATCTAAAGATTTAGAATCAATTGTTTGGATGAATTAAGTATTTGAAATCCTAAATTTCAAATTTTTTATTTGGATGATTTAAGTATTTGAAATCCTAAATTTTAAATTCAATATTTAGATAAATAAATAATTAACAATAAATTTGGATTTACAATTAAATACAAAATAACTACTAATATAAATTTTTCATTAATTTTAATTTTTAAATGTAATT